>JAFBJT010004635.1:110061-120066 GCA_016785325.1 Chascanopsetta lugubris | reverse complement strand
CATCACCCTTTTAAATCTGGTCTGGGCGACGCTTCGGTCACGCAGTGCCTTGCTCGAGAGCTCGGGTGGCAAATAGAGCTGGACTATTGCGATGGTGGAGGTGGGAGATGGGATGATTCCTGTGGAAGTGATGGACGGACACGAGGGGAGACACACACCGGGACACGGGGGTGAAGGCCATTTCGTGTAATGTTGATTTCAGCGAACCTGGAGTCGCCTCTCACCAGCGGCCTGACCCCCTCTTTCTTGGATGATCCCTGTTGCCATGGAGACTGGCAAAACAAGTGTGACAGTCCTGTTTCCCCTCCTCCAACACCCCCCACCCCACCCCACCACCAGCCCTTCCTCGTCTCTGTATCTGTGAGTGATGAAAATAAATGTGGCCCCAGGATCAACACGCAGCCATATTGGCAAAAAATCAATAGTTTTCCCTTCTGTCTTGCATCGGTCCAGCAAGCTGTAACATATCAATCCATATATGTGCGCACACTGTACACTAATCCTCCCTGTTTGTGTGTGTTGCTGTGTGTGAGTGTGTGTGTGTGTGTGTGTGTGTGTGTGTGTGTGTGTATGTGTGTGTGTGTGTGTGTGTGTGTGTGCAGGCAAGGGAAAAGAAAAATGTTGCATTGAACAAAAGCTGCCCCGTGTGTTTGAACTGCTCCATTAAAACAATCTTTGTTTTTGATACAGAGAAGGAGAGAGAGGCAGCGAGCTGACTGACCACAGAATGGATGTCAGTCTAAGATGGAGGGGGTTTTGTTGTTTTGTTGTGCTTTTTCTTCAAATTCTGATTCTCATTACTGTACCGAGCCTCAAGCAGTGAGGATGGAGGGGGGGTTGGGGGGGGAAACACAACCAGAGCAACTGTGCCTGAGCCCAGGGGCCCCCAGGAGCCACGGGGGGTCCCTACTTTGATGGAGGCCTGAGCATCATTAGAACAGATAGCACGATAGGGTCAGAAGCAGCGCAGTGCTACCACGGCAGCACTTCTACAAACTGCGAGCAGCGCTCGCTCTTCACTGACACACAGACACCAGCATGTGTTTCCATCCAGCTCCTGCATGTGACTCACAACCCAGCAGAACAAAGAGATAGATGGATGGATGGATGGATGGATGGATACATTGAGGGGTGGGTGGGTGGATGGATGGATGGATGGAGGAATGATGGTGGATTGATGGGTGGATGAACGACGGATTGAAGGATGGATCTAGGATACATGGAAGGATGGATGATGGATGTAAGATAATGGATGGATGGATAGAAGCATGGATGTAAGCTAACCATGGATGGATAGAGGAATGCATGGTTAGATGGATGGAGGGATGGTGAATGGAGGAGTGGATGGATGGATGGATGTAAGATACATGGAGGAATGGATGTTAGATAATGAATGAATGGATAGATGTTAGATCCATGGATGGATTGATGGATGGATTTTGGAGAAATGAATGGATGGATGATCCTATGTACATACATGTAGTATATATACATGTAGTATATATACATGTGTATATACATGTAGTATATATACATGTGTATATACATGCAGGGTGGATTAACACAGGTCTGAGAGTACTTTACATAACCCGTTGCAGTTCACTCCAAAAGTTCAGTGTTCATGAAAGAATTAACGTGAGCCAGCACAGTTTTCTTTATGGCCAAATAAAAATTATACTGTTGCACTTAAATTTTTTAATAAAGTGACTGAGAACATTTAGGGAGACTGGCATATGTTAATAAGAGTGAGAGCAGCCCCCTGTCCAAACAGTGCTGCAGCTGAAGAGGCCCCCTCTAAACCATCGCTGGTCCTCAAAGGTCAGCCGTACTTTTATAATAGCCGCCCAATGACCACCTCTAAATCTGTCCCCCGGATGCGGCGGCCCACCAATGAGGAGGAGGCGTGGGGGAGGCGCTGCACCTGTGTTACGACACAGTCTTTATACATGGCCACAGAAGAAAGATGGGACCTAATGTTTTATGACTGGCTGACTTTCTGCAAAGTTCTGTCAAGTGAGGATGTTTGGTTGTTAGTGCCGGTCGTATAGAGTTAATAATATTTATGTCCAATTTTTACTTTTACAGGCCAATAATTACTATATTACGTGTTTAAGTGAGGCTATGAAACTTATTCTGACAAGGGTCGCAGTTGGAACAATTAAAAGTCTTTTGCACACTAGGTCTGTATTTTTTGCTTCTACTTTTTTTTAAATTTGACATCCAATAAAAATTGTTATGCACAGAAGCCTGTGAGTGTGACGTATTACATCATTGTATTAATGCTGCTAAACTTGTCGTAGGAGAATAAAGGTGTCCCTCACCTGGCCAAGCAGCTTCATTTGACATTTCTGCCATTGTGTCCATTTGTTTATTTGTCTATAAGTAGAAGTAGATTAGAGTGCATCTCCCTTATTGTGGCCCATGAACTGGGTCATAATACACGTTTAATTCACTTCATATGTTTCTGTATGTGTGTGTGTGTGAGAGAGTGGACGTTGTGTGTCTTGATTTTTGGGTTAGGGCTGAGAATTAGGTTAAGGTTAGGGTTAAGGTGAAGGTTAGGGTAAGGGGAAAGGGGGATGCAGTGAATGTCCTCACTAAGATAGAGGTACAAGTGTGTGTGTGTGTGTGTGTGTGTGTGTGTGTGTGTGTGTGTGTGTGTGTGTGTGTGTGTGTGTGTGCGCGCGCGCGCGTTTGTGTGTTTGTGATGAGACCCTGTCTCTGACACGATGCTGCTCCGTTAAGGTCAAGCCCTACAGAATGTCAGAGATGATGACACGCACTGAAAGGTTTCATCTAATCCCTCCATTTCCCCTCTTCCCCTCCGTCCCTCCAATCTGCCCCCCACCCCTCCCCCCTGCCAACCCCCCCCCCCCACCTCCATCTCAGGCCTGCTCACTCACAAGACAAGACAGACATATACCGGCCTTCACCTACAGTCTACATCAAGACTCTTTCTTTCTCTGTGTGTGTGTGTGTGTGTGTGTGTGTGTGTGTGTGTGTGTGTGTGCGTGTGCGTGTGTGTGTAAACAGTATCAAACTCCCACCAGTGAGGCCAGATCAGAAATGCCTGGGGCCACTGTCTCTGTGTCTCGGCCTGGTCTTTACAACTCCCTGTCAGACATCTTTGCTCCAGTCTCTGCTGGCTGCACATTCACTGATACTCAGGTGATACTGTGACGCTTTAATACACACACGTTGAACTTAACACTAAGAACTATGAGAATACTGTTTTCCTTTTCTTTCAGGATAATGACGGATCTGTGAACAGGAGAGATCAACAGTTCCTGTTCAGCCAATCAGCTGACGAGCTGCACCTGGTCAGTGAGAGACTAGCCACTGATTGGCCAGTTAATTGGTTGAGTTGTATATAAGCTCTATAGTGCTCTTCAATAATGAGGCCTAACTCAAAGACAGTTAACTAACATTTAGACAAGACTCTAGAAATGCTACCAGAGCTCTAAAGGTCCAGTGTGTAAGATTTACGCACAATCATTTCCATTCCTCTTACCAGAACATTTCACATGAAATAATGACATGTATGTTTTTATGAATGTAAATCCGAATGTACATTTTGAGTTTTAATGATGCCGCATGACTTGTCTTCTTCCATTCTTCTACAAAGATACCCGGGTGACATCAAACACGTCGTCACAGATCTGTTGAGGTGTGAGTTTAACTCCTCGTGCGTTCACCTCTGCAAAGGAAGCCTCCCTGTAACAGTCTGCCTTTACACGTGAGAGCAGATCTAATTCTGTAATTTCTAAATAGCGTCAAAATGAATTCAATTAAGCTGGCATGAAAAAGAATGTTATTTACACCTGAGGAGATTACCTGGACTTAATTTCCTAGGGTTTTAGATAATTGACAAACAGCGTGTACGTACTTAACTAAGCCTCACATTATGCGCACAGTTGCACATGTCATCAGTTAATCTTAATGCTGTTTCTTTTTTCTTTTTTTTTTTTTTTTCTCTTATGTCCCCCCCCCCCCCTCTCTCTCTCCCTCTCCCTGCGCTCGGCTGCTCCGTAGTTAACACCTATTACACAAACAGTCATCCCATGATCAAACAACTCGGAGCTGAGTGAGTGACGGCAGAGGTCTTCTCAGCATCTGGCGAGATCCGCGCCGTGGTTGCAGTCGAGCGCCCGAAGCCCGGCTAATTGTGATATTACGAGAACGGTTTTTCCACGGGTTTGATGTTTGTGACAAAGCAAAAGATGAAGCAACACGATGCCTGGCGTCTCCTGCACCTTCTGCAACTCTTACTTATCCCCTTCACCTCGGTGGATTGGGTCTGGAGCAGCGGAGGGATGGTGGAGATAGAGAGAGCTGAGGGAAGAAAGAGGAGGAGGAGGAGGAGGAGGAGGAGGAGGAGGAGGAGTGGGGGGGGGTTGGTGGTGAAGGATTATATAAAGAAGAAGAAGCAGCACTTGATGGTAACTGGTTGAGATTAGTGCCTTAGGGGTACAGCAGTGGCTGTGATTTTGATACTGCGCCCCCAGCTAAACGCTGAAGGCCGCCTTGCCTAGAGGAATCTGCCTTCACCCACAGGCAGTAAAAGATTGTTTTCTTACCGGCAACTCCTCCTCCTCCCCCTCCCCCCCTCCTCCTCCTCCTCCTCCTCCTCCTCCTGTTTCTCCTCCACCCCACAGACACCTGTCATCTCCAATGTCAAAACTCTGCACAGAGAGGAAAAGACAATGCAAAGAATAAACAACAGAAACATGTTATTTTTTTGTGTTTTTTTTTTTAAAGGCGCACTCTGCATACAGATCTGAGGGCGAGGCCCCGGCTTCACCTGCAGCAGCGTGAGCCAAATATATTCAAAGTCACCACACACAGGGGTCTGCTGGCTGCAGTCAGGGAGCCATGTGTTAATATCATTACACCCTGCATACTTAGTTATAGAAGGAGCTGATATAAACTGCTCAAATTATAATCCAAAAAACTGATTTTTTTTTTAATCTAGAAGGAAATGCAAAGAAGAAGCACCCTAATACAGATACAATGATAAACGTAATAGTATATTTAATGTATTCAAATCTCTATTTCGAATGGTATTCAAATATTTCCACAGTAATGGAGAAAGTGTGAGAAATCTGAAGAGTCCACATCCTTATACATGTATGTTCAATTTATACTAAAACTCTCAAATTATAATTATGCTGTAAAGATTGAGGAATCCACTTTATTGTGAAAAGGACTCAAGGTGTAATGCCTCCATTTTCACACATCTAAAATAATAAATCTGTGGTCAGAGCTTAACCCAGCAGTTTGGTGTAATTCTATATGATCAATTAAATAAAATGAACAAAAGAAAGTCAATGAGTGAAATAAAATAAAATGAAATACAATAAAATTAAATAAACTGAATCACCTTTTCTTTCTTGCTTTAAAGATGAGTTGAAATCCACATGATTTATTTCTCCGGTGACTAAAACTGATCTCTCAGTGGCTCTGGTGTGAATGACCTCTGTGGCCCCCGGAGCCAAACACCTGAGTTACCTGAGTGCTCGGACACCGGGGGTCCTGGTACGAGGTGGCCCCTTGTCGTCTGTGTTAGTTAAGCAGAAGTTATGAGATGACGTGACACTGGCAGGCCTGCCAGGAGGGGCTGTCGCAGCCAATGGGGGGCAGAGGACACAATGGAGAGGAATGGCTGCTACATGTCATCAGCCTCACAGCCATAACACACACACACACACACACACACACACACACAGCCATGTTTTCACCTGCCCTGTTTTTCCTCTATTTTAATTCCTTCTGTTTGTTTGTTTGTTTGTTTGTCGACCTTGCCGTGTCAGCTGACCTTCCTCCATCCAGGAACCTGAAGAGAGAGCGAGAGAGAGAGAGAGAGAGCGAGCAACAACTGACATTTTTGTACAGAGAGGGAACAAACAGCACATACAAAATGCCCCCCTCCCCCCCCACCACTCACACCACAAATTTTCAAAAAACAATGTGTGTGTGTGTGTGTGTGTGTGTGAGTGTGTGTGCGTCTCAAACGTCCGACGCTGTCCGGCTCTCGGCCACCATTGCCAAGGAAGTGTCAACGGTGCCGTGACAACTTCAGCGACTGCGGCGCGATGGGTGACCCCCGGCCAGGGAAGGGGGTGGGTGGGCGGGGGCACTGAAACCCCCCCCCCCCCCCCCCCCCCCCCCCCCCCCCCCGGGGGGGGGCACTGAATCCCCCCCCCCACCCACCCACCCACTCCCCTCCACCCCTACCCCAGATCCTGACAGATGTCATATACCTCCTCCATGGGCACCTTCTGTTTCCTGTTCACCTTTCTCCATCCTGCAGCGTTCGGGCTCCTGTCTCCACCACGTCAAAGCAAACACACACACACACACACACACACACACACACACACACACACACACACACACACACACACAGGGAGGTAGATGGACAGAGAAGGAGAGACGTAAACTTGACCCGCATAGGCATCCGTTTAATTCTCTGACTCCATCACTCCATGTCTTCAAACGCGGTCTGTTCAACTGAAAAAGGCGAAGCGTGCCGGCGGGCGCCACTCTCTGGCGCTCACGCCGCCGCCGCCGCTGCCGCCACCTCCTCCTCCGGAGGATGTTTGCTGTTATTTACCAAAGGCTCTTCACTGAGAACAGTTGGTATTTCAGTCTTAGCACACCCCACTCAAAACCTGTTTGCACAGATTTCCTCCATCATCCCTCAGACCACACTTTGACAGAGACACTTCAACAAAATGAGATTCTGTCTCGTTACATCGTCTCATACTGTTACATCAAAAAGTGTCACTCGGCCCACTCCGCCAATAACAAGTCTAACAAAACCCTGGCAATATTAGATTTCCATAAAACCTTCTGCCGGCTGCCTTCTTGCAGGGATTGTGTATCATCCACTCGCCGGGATGGAAATGTGCAGACTAAATCTGATCATGGCGCTAGATAATGTTCACTTCTCACCACTGCCACGCAGACTATCCCGTGACGGAGCCATCAATCACGCTGACGTCGGGCGCCAGTGATGGATATTCTAATTTCCCTTTTATATACAGGTGCACGGGACGGATGGATGACGATTAATGGACGGGCAAGGTTGTTTCCCGCAAAACAAAGACGGAGCGCTGCCTGCGGCGCCGGCGGGGGGGGAGCCGCGTCTGCGATACGTCACTTTCGGGCCCTCGTCCTCGCGTAAACACGTGCAGACGAAATATACGACAAAGGTGTTGCTAACACAACAATTGTCTCCCCGTCCGCGGGGACCCACAACAGGTTCTGCTCCGGTGACAGCCGTCGACACCCTCACCTCTTTTTCACACACCCAGTTCTCTCGCACGCTGTCATTGCTATCACCTCCGTAATTATCCCTTAACTTTCACCCGCAGCCCGCGATTTATTTTGAAAAGGCCTCATCCTCCCGCACTCGTCCGTCGAAGTCTTCAAAGTTGGAGTCGTTGCCTTTTGATGGAATCCGGCGCCGCGGGCTCTGAGGATGTCTCTTGGACGATCCCTCATCCTTTCAAACGCAACTTTATCTTTTCCTCGCTTTTCATTTGGGACCTGCTGTATAATCCTTACAGTCTTTTAAAGGTGCAGTGTGTGAGATTTGGTGACATCTAGAGGTGAAGTTGCACGTTGTATCCGTCGCCTCACCCTTAACCTTCTTAGTAAGCAGGAGAACCTGTGGTCGACTTCAGTTCTTGTTTAGTACGTCCGCTTTGGGCTACTGTAAAAACATGGAAATATACATTAATGGGCTCATTTTAGGGTAAAGGGGGAAAAATAAACATTTTGGTGATTATGAACTCATGAAAATGTCAGTATGTAATTGTTTTGTAATATTTTTGGAAGAGACAAAAATGACCAAAATCATACACACTGCACCTTTAACATTATCACTTTTTTAAGATAATTTCTGAGGGGCCAATAAAACACGGAGACTTTTCCCCCGGACAGAACAATCCGGCCTGAGATCTCTGTTCCAGCTCCGTCCTTCTCTCTCTCTCTCTCTCTCACTTTATCTCTCACTCTCCATCCCTCCCTCCCCTGTCTGAAAGTGTCCTCCCAGCCATCTGTCATGTGATGTTTATGGGCCCTTTTGCTTTTGTGTCCTGATGACCACTGTCACAGAGAGCCGGCCATTACCGATGCGGCCTGATGAACGATGTTACCCAGACGCGGCGCTGACACCCCCGTGTCCTTGGCCGCAGAGACGCCGCCTCGCCAGCCGGCTCGGGCCAGTAAAGAATGAGGACAGGGTGGACCTGGGGGAGCTGGACTGAGGACCTGTCCGTCATCCCGCCGACAGGATGCTCATATTTCTCCGCCTCCCCCGACTTCCATCTCCTTTTTATCCAGCCAATGGAAACAAGGGGGCCGGCGAGTGCGGCGACGGGCGATGATGTTGTCATTAATCCTGGGCTGGTGAATAGTGCCCTTGCCTTTCACCTGAATATATATCTACATCTGAACAGACACAGTGAGGGCCCCTCGCTGCCCTCCAGAGGCCACAGGAGGGGCCCTAAAGGGTTAATGTAGGGAGGGGGACATGATAAATGCTGCCCGCTGTGATTTTATCTGTCAAATAGAAATGTTAGTGCTTGTTTACATCTTTTATTCAACACATTTGCAGGTGTACTCGGTTATTAGATTGTATTTATAGAGGTTGGGCCTATGGTGGTAAAACAAGCCTAATAAAACAAGATTTTATTTACACACGTGGTGGAGCTGTGTCTGAATAAACTCGACCTCCTGCATATGATTGTTTGATAAATACTATTGAGTGAAATTTCATACTAAAATGTGTACTTATATCTATTGTCATACGTGTATATCCTGTATGATTTCTAGAATATAGAATTTCAGCAGCAATGCTTTACATGAAGTAAAATTAGCTTCAAATGAACATTTGCTTTAAACAAACAAATAAAAACAAACTGTATTCAGAATGTTACTCAATCATGCCACATATAATATATGTCAGGAAGATAAACACTACATTAAAACACACAACTTAATCTTGGTGTCGACATAGTAGATCAGGAATAAGTCAATATGTGCAATTTGGTTTAGATTCAAATTCAAAAAATTGAAAAGTACATTCAGAATATTTTTCACAAGTTAGATGGATTAAAAATGGAGGCGGCAATACAATAGATGCAATTTTGTCAACAGAATGACAGAAGTTTAAAAAGGCACAAAACATCCTTTCATCCACCACTCACTTGTCTATTTGTTTTCTTACTTTAATTATAATTAGGATAAATTATGTGCAGGATTTCTCAGTCATTTTCTATGTCATGAATTTGCTGGAAACAGGGTTTACATTTTGCACAGTATGAAGGAAAAATAATCATTACATAATGCAAACAAATTGCCCTGGCTGTTCTTAATGCTCCTGCAAGTCAATGAAAACTGTCTCTGTTCCCGAAACCGACAAAAGGCAGATGTCAAAGGGTGGAGTCCAAAATAAAATTGAATTCCACTTCACATCCTGAAGTCCTTTAATGAGGATGACTGAGTGGGAGAAGGGAACAAAAAAAGTCTATTTGGCCCTGTTTCATTCAGGCAATTTGAGCAATTTGATTGGCTGGTGTACTGGTCACATGATCTACTGTTATGGACCCTGCTTGCGTTCTCACGATCGGTGACCAGGGTCCTCACTACCAGTTGGAGAGCTGCTGTCAATTCGTCTGGTCAATGGAACTGTTCTCCTGGCACCCTCTCCTCCACTTGGCTTCAAGCAATGGTCAGGGAGGGAGGGAGTGCACGTTCGTGTGTCAAGCGCAACACGAGAAAATAAAATCATCAAAATCTAAAGAATTATGATTTGTATCAAGGCTACTCTCTTCACATTGCCTCTGTCTTGATATTCTACAGTGTGGTGAAACCAACATCTTGTTGAGTTGGGGCGTCCTGGTGCTTAAAACAAACACTGGAAGAGATGAATCGGACTTACAAGGAGATATAATAATCCTCTCACAACAGTGTGAACATAATGTGAACAATCTGCCG
>JAFBJT010004635.1:73441-109489 GCA_016785325.1 Chascanopsetta lugubris | reverse complement strand
CGGAAAAAAAAAAAGAAAAAGTGTTTTATAAAAAACACCATCACCAACACAAAAAAAAAGATAACCCCCCCCCCCCCCCCCCCCCCCCCCCCCGCCGAGGCTACAATCAATATGTCAATTCCAGTCTAAACAGTGCTGCTGCGTTTCCCACCGAGAAGTCGTCAAGGGGGTCAGAGTGGGCGACGACATGCGGATCGAAGCTCGATTCCGGTCGGGCAAAGACAAAGAAGACGCTCATATGTGCATGTGGTAAATTTAAAGGTTAAAGTCTGTTGAATTTCAAGAAGGGTTCAGACAGACATACAGATGAGAGGAGAGAATAATAACATGGATACAAGCGGGTGACAACTTATTATAGAGTGAGTAATAGTCTTGTTCATTAGGAGTGACGGGGGGAGGGGGGGGCGTCCCCTGCAGGAATTCTGCAAAATGGAAAAAGCCATGAAGCTGAAATGTGAGCTCTTATTCTGATGAGTTTGAGAAAGGTACATTTATACCCAGTCTCTCTCTCTCTCTGGCTCTCTCTCTCTCACACACACACACACACACAGTCTCAATGTCAGTTTTATGTTTCGCTTGTATGAACGGTGGGCTGCCATTAGCGAAAAAGCAATAAGGAAAACCACAAAAGGAAAATGCAAGACGACATCCCATAATGATTTGAGTGAAAATGTCTGAAAGACAAATGAAGACATGGGGGAAATAAAAAAATAAAAAAAACAATCTGCTTGCATGTAGAAACACTGAGGTTGAGGCTCCTGCAGAGGCTGAGAGAGAGCTGCTGGTTCTCCCATGTAAAGGCAGAGCACGTAGGATTTAGAGCCATCTAGTGGTGACATGGCATGTTGCAGCTGACACTACACATGGCGATGCGCCATGGCAGCCTCATCACAGACAACCTCCTAAAGTAAGTCCTCACTGTAATGTAACACACACACACACAAACACACACACACACGCACACACTCTGCTGCCAATTGGCACGATGGCGCAATAATTAGCTGAAAATCAGACTGACCCTCCTTGATCTCTGCGCTGCACCTCCCTCACTGTACACCGCCGATGCTCGACAACATATGGCTCGCCCCCACTCTCATCATTTCTCCGGAGAAGAGGCCGATGAATGAGTCATGGCAGCAGGAGTGTGGAAGGAAACACGCCGCAGGAAAGATGAAAAGGATGTTATTGTGCCGCTCACTACGAGTCTCTGGAGGGAGGATTTAGATTTGCACACACAGCTTCGAACCACAGTTAAGGGGGAACTCTGTCGGCCCCGTGGGCAAAACTCCCCCCATGTATGTTATTATATGAGGATTTGGGCTCTCAGCAGATGACACTGTTGTTCCCAATGAACCTAAATCCCCTCATTTGCCGGTAAATGAGTTGTAATGCGGATCAGTGGGCAACAACTGAGAGCAAAATAAACCACTGCAGAGACACGTGGAGCCTAAACTATATTCAATAAGAAATCAATAGGTTTTGATTTTATTCAGTTATTTAGAAACTTTGTTGGTCATTAGCAACCAGAAGTCCCACAGCTGCTCTGAATACACCTCTGAGCATGTTTGGGAATGAGAACCAGAGGGAGTCTCCAAAGCGACAGCTTGGAGCCTACAGGGGGCGACAGACTCTGGCACAAGTCTTCCTCGCGCAGCTAATGACTTCAGCGTGGCATCAACATTCAGGACACAGCTTGATTGGCTTTCACCCCGTTTCTCAGGCCACAACAGGGATTTAGGGGCAGTTATGGACAAAAGCCCTCTGCACAGTCCTGGTGATCTGTAAGAAACGTCTCACAGGTGATGGAGATAAGCTTGATAATACGGGGACTGAACAAGAGGCTTTTCCCTGTCTTTGTATCAAAGGCACTGACACTGCCGACATCAAAGCCATTGCATCACATCAAAGCGAATCAATGCAGAAACGGAGGGGGAGTTACTGGATACGTGAACATTTTCATGTGAACCACTTATGTACGTGTAGTGACTTCGTTCTGCGTTCTCTGACCAGGATTGTGACTTAAAAGCAACCAATGATCCCTGAGATATCCTTCTTCACAGGTACTCTGCGTATTCAAACCATTGTGTGTGTGTGTGTGCACATGCGCCGACCATTGCATCAGTGATGTTCCAGACCTTCAGAGTCTGAGTTAAAGATAAAGACCAATTTCCAGACGTTCAACTCTGAGGACCCATTTCATAAATCCAATCCCCTCAGATCCACAAAGGCGACTCAGGCATGCACAGACAGTTCAATCAATACCCTCTGTTTCTCTGACACTCATGTCAAGGTCACACACACGCACACACACACACACACACACACACACACACACACGGAGGCCTTTGGGAAACATAAGCAGATAAAAAAAGATGAGGACATTGAAATGCACTGTGGCGGCTGTGAGCTTTAAGTTGCATTTATTTATTTATAAGATATCGGATCGGAATGAATTAACGTCACCATGAGTCATTGAAATCTCTTATATCACATTATGTCGGCTGCAGTGCTGGTGCACGTCTGGGGGACAGATGATGCATGAGGGGATAAGGGAGGCTAATCACTGCTAAACAGCAGCTCCAGGATTTTGGGAGACACAGTGAACCTCCTCTCGGTCCTACAGGGCACAGACGGACGTGTCGCTGTGCGCCCTGATTAAAAACCACAGAGGTGGAGAGGCCTGTTTGTCTCCAGCTTATGATGGTCACATTTCAAAATGTTCAAAGGACACAATCTGCCTCCGCCCGAGAGCGACGTCCTAGTGTTTGTTGGACGCAGAAAAACACATGATACCAAAGGGAGGTCGACCCACTGATGTTTGTCGCTGTGGGGATCTGCAGAGTTGTGCGGGACACGGCTGTTTGCCTCTTGATCACAGTAGTTGGTTCGTTATATCTCTGAAATGTAAATGATGCATTGAACCGGTGACCATGTGAAATACGTTTGTTTACTGTGTTTGTTTGGGTTGATGCAACAAAATGCAACGATCCAGCCGACTGAAAGAATAAATGATGAGGCCTAAAGAATATAGTCAGTCCCCAGATTACGACACAACAAAACGAGTGGCATAACAATAATATAACTATAGTTTGAGACTGTTGATATCATGGAATTTTTTTTTTTTTTCAAATTGAGAAAATACAAATAAAATGGAACATTTGAGAAGTGACGAAAATCAAAAGTCAATGTCTTTGGCTATAAGAGGAAATAGAGATAAAAATTCAACTGGTACTAAATCAAGAGAGCTCACATTTTGCAATCGCGTTTTCCCCCTCTCAGACACCGTTAGTCCTCCCCGGCCACCGTATGCTATCGTGGCGTTTGCTGACGAACGAAGCTCTGACTCACTAGCTCAACCTGTGGTTACCTATTTCCTGACATTTACACTGTGTTTACCAGCGGTCACCGCACACACATACCCACACACACCGGAGAGAGTGAGCAGCAGCGGGTCAGGATGAGACGCGCCGGCCTGGGTGAGTAACTTGACGTCCATGTTGATCTTTAAGATAGCGAACAGCTAGCTTGTTTGCTATGTGGCTAACGTTAGCCACTTAAAGAATCCTGGTGGATGGATGTCCGTTGAGTGTTTGGCGTGGTGTCGGCGGGTGTAAATGTGAACGGTGGCAGTGTTTGTGTTGTGTTGTAGGTGATGGAGGCTCCGGAGGTTATGTAGCCAGCGGTTACAGTGTGTATGAGGAGGACAATGAACATCTACAGGAGGGACTGCGAGCTAAAGTCAGCGCTCTGAAAAGTGTAAGAAACTACTGATAACATCATGTTCTTTTGACTGATCACCACCGATGACGTGTCTGTTTGTCTATAATAACACTCGTGTACGTGATGTTTACAGCTGACAATTGACATCGGGACGGAAGTGAAGTACCAGAATAAAATGCTGGACGACATGGTGAGTTGCACTTTGACATGCCGAGTAAATCTGAAAGGAATGTAGTGAAAGTATAGACGGAATGTAGGACTTAGTGACGTCTAGTGGTGAAGTTGCTGTTGCTGTACATGAAGGGGATTAACACTTATGTCAACATCCGCATTATTAGTATGTTGTATGTTACGCTGTCAAAGGAAACTTTATTAACTTCACCTACGTCTTGCACACTGGATCTTTAATGCCCCTTTTTTTGGCTGATCATTTATTGACAGTAAAATAGGTTCTCAAAAACAAAAAGCCTAGCTACTAGGACTAAATAAGAGTACTTTAGTGAGGTGCATTTACATGATTACATAATTATAATAATTTGTTTTTAATGACATTGAATATCATCACATTAAATGTAAAAAACAAAACAAAACAGACTGATGCTGCTGAGTGAAGTTTGATCAGAAAAGTAGCATGAGATCAAAGTCTCTGACCGTCAGTCTCATTCTCGCCCTCATTCATTCAGCATTCTGACTGTACATTGTTGTAACATTGGAGGTGACAGGGGTAGAACCACTGGCCCTCTGGTGAGGGGGGAAACCCCAGCCTGTAACATCCCAGCATATGTATCACTATGTCTCACTGACTCGTACTTTCTCTTTCCTGTGGCAGGACACAGACTTCGACTCGACCGGCGGTTTTCTGGGTGCGACCATCGGCAGAGTGAAGCAGCTGTCTAGAGGCAGTCAGACCAAACTGCTGTGCTACATGCTGCTCTTCTGCCTATTTGTTTTTTTTGTCCTGTACTGGTTCATCAAGCTGAGGTGATGGGACGAGTGCTCCTGGACTTGGCCCTTTTCAGTTCCTCACCTCCCTCCTCCCCCAGTCTGTGCCATGTTGCTGCCTCGTAAAGAACTAGGTAAACATAACCACAAAGATAAGGGCAGGCAGGGATTTTAGAATAAAGGGGAAAACAAAGGCTCCAAAATGACCATGAAAAGACTGATAGTACCTGATGGAGTTCTAAAGGGTAAAACAGCTCGAGTAAAGTAAAAGGTTGTGAAGTGATAACTGATCACATGAAGTAGGCATCATCAAACTGTGACAACAGTAAACGTATCGGAGAAGATACTGAGTCAGTTGTGACCGTATTGAATAATTAACAGCAACAAATAGGTGGATTATTGTATTAACCACAACTCAAATACGATTAATACAAGTGACTAAATTATACAATTTTCATCAGAATCATTGTGTAGTATTACTGTTCAAATTAAGTTGTAAAAATGTTTTTTAATGTAAATAAATATGTTTTATGCTCTAATTTGACTCCTGTTATTCGATAAGGATGGAAGACGATGAAAATTGAACTTGGTTTGACATACTAGTTATCATAGACATACATATATTTATTTTACAAACACTGTATTCACACAATTTACCCTTTTCTATTGAAAAATAAGTTGAATCTTTTAAATGATAATCAATGGTTACAATGACAAAGTTCAAATTCCATAAAAGGCTTCATTACTCTGACTTACAAGGTACAGTAGGCAGGATTTCTCTTAATTTCTCATTTCGCTGAGTACAGTACAGGTAAGTGCTCTAGATTCTCTTCATAAAATGAGTGGATTCTCAACAGCAAATGTGATTTCACACACAGCCTCACTCGTCTTCCTGAAGCAGGGGGTGGCAAAGAAAACACCGATCAACAAATCCTGCATCATGTACCTTTAAGTACAGATTTCTTTCGAGTCAGATCAGATAAAGGCAGCACTTAGGTGATCGGTAAGTTAACATAATTGATTTACTCATCAACAGAGTTGTGGCAACATTTCCAGCTGTTGATGACATCACTTCCTGGGTAGCGTGTCCATGTACTTGCATATAATTCCCAGCATGACCTCATCAGCTCCTGCTCCGATGGACATTAAGCGGGAATCCCTGTGGGAAGAACACCGTTAATAGAGTCTGGAGTTTATTTGTTTGCTGTGCAGCTGCAGTATCTACCCTGCCACTAGGTGTCAGAGAAGCAATGCAAAGTAAAGGTCGACTGTGGCTCGATTACTCTGAATAAACCAGGTCAGAGACTTCCTGTTGTGACATGCAGCAGGAAGCTGCCGACCTTGTTTATTAGGTAAAAAAAAAAAAACACCACATAGACCACAAAGTAAATCAATACATTGCCAACTAGTATTGTTACTGTTGTCATAGAAACATCAAAACCCTAAAACAAAGAGCACATAGTTGTGTTTGTTATGATGTGATCAACAAACTGATGTGATATAAATTAAATAGATGGATTAGGCAGTATGATACATACAAAAATAAAAGTACTTTTAAAATAACACAACTAGAAACACTACTGTTCATTCCGGGTGTGTTATTGTTCCTCTCCTCAGTTTCACCTGTAAAATCTGCTGACCATCACGTCACTGGTGAAACCCATCCCTCCCCAGTACTGAAGGCAGCTGTCACCAAGTTCTCTGGCCAGACGACCGCCTTTCAACTTGGCCATGGATGCCAGCTTGGTGACATCATTGCCTTTAATGTACAGGGCTGTGAGAGACAAAGAAACAAAGATCGGCAGTGAGAGGAAAATCTAGCAACAAATTTAAGAGGCACAAATAAGAATCAATGTCAGTGTCACCAGTGTGTTTCCCATTCAGATATTTTCCCAGAGCAAGTGATTGTCCTTGTAGTTGTCGAGTGAAAGAAAGAAGTTTAGCAGAGTGCCTGAGCTTTCACGTACCTGCTCCAAATAGATGGAAAGGCTTCGATTTCTTCCAGGGAAAGGGAATCAGTTACACAATGTGAAATGAAATGATAAATACAAAGCTGCTCAACAGAGAAGTCAAATGCAAGATAATAACTACACAGTCCCAAACCTAGAACTGTTGAATGTTGCCCATTTGACTAAATAGTACAGATTTGTCATGTTGCACATTTAGATTGCGGATTACAGTCCGACTGATCCAGCTGTTATCACCATATATTGACATGTCTCCACTTCCTTTATTTAGACTCCATCTCAGTCACCTTTGTTCAGCACTTTCCCATATAATCTACTTCTTCAGTTTTTATAGTGTAATAACAAGCTCAGTATTCAGCCTCGCGTTGCTGTGTCAGTCAACCCCTCACTTGAAGGACTACTGAACACTAATCAGCTAATCATCTATCAGCCCCTCGAGGCTGGTTTCGCGCTCTCATCGTTATTGTAGAGTTCAGTCAGTGCAAGCCATTGTTACTGTGGCTTCAGTCCAATCTGTGGCATTGAGCGACACAAGGACACGTCGTATTACCGAGTCCGACACAACACATAAGAATCGAGACGTTTTTTTCCCTGTTCAGACTTTTGTGGGTCAATTGTTTTTAAGTGTCTTGTTGTTGTGTTGTTGTTGCGTAAACATAAAAATAATGATGGTGTCAGCGCGTATTGATTTCAAGTCATATCTAGGTTTAGAGTGTCACATGAATTCGAGTGAGACAGAGCGAGATCACATCACCACTGCACGTTGTTGAAAGCACACGGAGCCTGAGGACACTTGCCAGCAGAAAGAAAAATCCATTATGTGGTTACAATTATATGAAAATTGAGGCAGACAAAGCTCTGTGCAATTTTTGCGATATGAAATACAAAAGCGGAAAAGTGCAGAGCCTGAAAAGAAAAACTCCCCTTTGAGCAGCCACAGCTTAAGTTAGCTGCAGATGCTATCGTTAGCTGTATACATCTCCAAGGATTGAACCTTTCTGTGAGGCAACAAATCTTCAGGTATTTAACTCATTGGATTTTATGCTGAACTGGGCATTTTCACTGGACTAGCATTGGACTAAGCATGGTTGCATTAGCATCGCCACAGAGATAGTAAACTGGGTAGAAGGTACTGCTTTGGTGTGGGCATCGGTTCAAATGTTGGCGCTAACCAGTCCTAGACCTCCTGAGTCAGGGCCCCATCACGCGACCTTACCTGTAGCCCGGTAGAGGAGGGAGCGGAGCAGCTCCACCTCCGTCTGTAGCTCAGCCAGCCTGAAGTGAACGGCCTGGTGGTGGAGGACGGGCTGTCTGAAGATCTTCCTCTGCTTGGTGTACCCTATGGTCTCCTGAATGATATTGTCCATCATTGTTATGACTAGAGTTGGGATAAGACAGAGAGGTTAAAGTCAGGCGTTTACACTTTACGTTCTAATAAATATCATAATGTATGATAAAGTCAGTCCCGACCAACATGTCGGTGTCAGTGACCTCAAGTACTTTCACTTGTGCTTTAGTTCCCATGGTTTCATTTTGTCTGCCAAAGACAATATTGACTCATGGCCGAAACCGATAATTAAACACAAACAAGTATTTCAGAGGGAGATTAGCGGCTTAAAAATATACAATTTAATTGAAAATATTTGACCTGAACTCTGACAACTGAAACCAAACACACGTCTGAGCACAAACGCTACATTTTCTCTAATGACTGCGTGGGAGGCCGAGGAGATTGTCTGGAAGAGTGATGAAGACTGGGACTGACAAATGAGTGATGACAGGAAGTTCCCGGGGGTTAAATGAGGATCATGGAGTAAAGCTTGCTCACTATTGGCCACCGCCCAAAGCCGCTCTTCCTGGAACTGAAGCATCTGGTAGGTGAAGCCCATGCCCTCTTCTCCGATGATGTTCTTGCAGGGCAAACGGACGTCATCGAAGAACACCTCCGCCGTGTCCGACGACCACATCCCCAGTTTATCAATCTTACGGGCTATGTGCACTCCTGAGGTAGGGAGGGTGGGGAAAACGAAAATAAACGTCATTGTAAGACTTAATGAAAAAAATAATACAAAATAAAAATCTCTTTGGATTAAAGATTATGGGTCAATAAAGCCATTTCCGACACGAAGCCTAGAACTTGTTTGGAAAAATGGGGCCAGATGTTTTTGAAGTTTGTTTTTCACATATGTAGGACACAGCAGGGAGCTGTCCAGGTCAGATGTGTTTACAATAACGGGAACACGTCCACAATTTTCTAGCAAGGGTTAGAGCATGGGTCATGTATAATTTACAGAAATCAGATGTGTGTGTTTTGATGCTGGGATGTTATTTGACTTTTTCAATTTGTTAAAATGTTCACTTGTTTACTGTGAATTTCAAGGACATGTTCCTGCTGTAGTACCACTCCACTTCACTGACATATTCAGGGCGTTTTACAGAGATGTTGGCAGGGAAACGCCGTGAGCAACTGTCTCTGACATTTGCGTTCTCACACACACACACACACACAAACAGACACACACAGCCCCTCTGGACTCCTACCTGGCAGATTCATGGGCAAACAGAGGAGGGACTTGTTCCTGTGTGGTGGTCCATCACTGGTGTTGGCGAGGAGACACATCCAGTCGGCCTGCGTTCCGTTGGTTGTCCACATCTTCCCGCCGTTGATCACGTATTCATCCCCTTTCCTCACTGCCTTGGTCTTGATACCTGAATAAGAGAGTGTGTGAGTAGACGGAGCGAGAGAATGGGGTGAGTGGGAGGACGAGTGGAAGGACAGAAGGTCAAATGCCACAAAATAATGTACAGCAGAACAGTGTGAGACATTTCACGGAAACTGGGCCTCTCGACATGTTGCTGCTTTCACCTCCTCTCATCGGAGTTGAATGGTGCCTATCTGATTACGAAATGACTTTCATTTCTTCATCATTTGTGTAACAGCACTGAACAGGGAACATAGTAAGAGCGAGGGCTACAAAAAGAAACGAAAGGTTGAGAAATGATGAGGAGGAGGATGAAGACGTACTCGAGACGTCAGAGCCAGCTCCTACTTCGCTGACGCCGAGGCAGGCCACTTTGTCTCCTGCGATGGAGGGAAGGAGGAACTCTTCTTTCAGCTCAGCTGACCCAAACCTGAACAAACACACACACACACACACACACGTTTGGTGCAACTGAGGCGGACAAGAACAGTAGTGCTTCAGAACTACTCTGCAATGTTTTAGGAAACCGCAGTGCCGGTGGGGCAGAGGATACTGAAGCTCTCCTAGTGACCCACCCCCCTCTACTTTTGTTACTGCTCTCTCCCTGGGCTTAAACCTTGATGCAGGCGAGTGTATGTCCCCTAATTAAGATCCGGAGACTCCGACTGTCTGTTTCACTGATTTCTGCCATGTGCCACCAGCAGCTGTTGCGCAGCAGGACGACATCATGCAACGAGCCAAGGCCCTGCACGGGTCAGACAAACCGTCACCCAGTCTATTAACACATCTGACCTCTGGGGAATTTCCCCTTTGATTATGGTCTGTACAACAGGCGGCATGTTCCAGCATTGCCATGATACTGTAACACTGTTGACATTCATGTCAAAGTTACTGAGGCCTGCACCATAAAGATAAAAACAAAACAAACAAAAAAAAGAAACATAACATTTTTAAACCACTCTAATTTGTAGACAGTTTACTATGGTGAATAATTAAATGAATATCATGGACCCAAAGATAGTCTTCCTTCATCCATTAAAGGTCCAGCATGAAAAAATGACATTAACATGTGGTTTGGTTGGAAACAATGAACACTTCAACAAAATACACAGTGTCTTTGCAGCTGTAACATTTTCATATCTCACAATGAAAAAAAGGTTCCTCTTGTGTGTGTGTTAAAAGCGCACACACTGCTGGCTGAGTCAGGGAGGAGAAATGATTCATACTGAGAAATGGCAGCAGAGTGATGAGATCACTTACTCGGGCACACCATGCATTTGCCTGAGGGCATGGCAGCGGGCCAGTCTACTAAATATTCAAATTGTCAGCGAAGAACTGAAATGAAGGCTTCAGGTTATGTAACCGTCGCGGCCGTTTGAAGGGCTCTACCTGGCCAACGCGGGCGTGGTCATGTCGGTTTGGACACCGATCGCCATGGGGATGCCTCCGCAGCGGATGTTGCCTAGCTCCTCTGACACGGCGACGCTGTAGCTGAAGTCCAGACCCAAGCCTCCAAATTCTGCAGGGGACAAAAAGACACAGTCATACGGATGAAAATTCACAACACATTTGTGTGTATATTTATCAATATAGTCATTCACACACAGATATAGCGGTTTACAACCCAAGGAGACACTGCCTTACCAGTACCAGTTATTTTTTTGTCATATCTATCAATATAGATTAAGATCTTCACAAGTCAGCTGAAGACACTTAGGACAGATACATGACATTGGCCATCTTAAAACATCACTCTTTCATATGTACAGTTACAACTGACCTTCAATTGTTGCATATTGTGTTACACACACACACACACGCACGCGCAGTAATTCGTACATTTTTTTCCTGAAGTGATCTGTTGGCACCAAGTCGTGCACTCAAATTAATTACAGGATGTGATCATTGATTGCTGTGTCTGTAATTATGTGTGAAAACACACCACTGAGAGATAAGCAGCACAATGTGGCAGAGTCTCACAAGAACATCTCAGCATCATCACACATCTTCTATTCGGAGTATGAGACCTGATTATGATCTCTCTACACGCCACATTTACTAAGTAATTCAAAAAGGACATCGGTTTCTTTCATTCCAGCAGAAGACAGATTTGCAAAGACCTTAGGTCCTTAATGGAGGACAATACATTATAAAGCATGTTAAAAACACCTCTCTGTGTTACTTATCTCCATAAAGAGACATCTCTTTTACCTTCCTGTGCCTTTCATCATCAAAAGCAGCGTCCGTTGTGAATTTAATAGCCTGGTCTTTATACAAATATATTCTTTCTAGATTTCTATTATAACCACTACTCATGGAGTTACTGAGCCAATGTCCCCACTTTCAGACAGCATTTCACTGGTAAACACCCACACTCCCAAAAACGGTCAAAATAAATCATTATGAAAATGACTGATCCCTCCACAGCACAAGAAATTGGACATCATCCTCTCATCCTGGCCTCGCAAATGGAACGTGACAGCTATTCATCTAGGACAGAATCTTTTGATGTTTGCGTCCCATCAACCAAAAATAACGAGACTGAGCATTTGTGAAACGCTCGGCGCTCAGTTTGCCCAGAACAAAACGCAGCGTGCCAGCCGCCACGTGATGGATGTGCTAAATGACAGTTCATAATTATCAGCAAAGGGATTGGGACAAGGAGGACCTGGAATAATCTCGTAGTGGTTTAATATCACCTGTCAGACGATTGGTGCTGACTAAAGCAAAGCACAGAGAGAGAGAGAGAGAGAGAGAGAGAGGGCCGCACTGTCAGAGAGCAGGGTGTAATAAAAGAAAGCAGACAACAGAAATTGGGACAGAGGGGGAAAAAAAGAAG
Source organism: Chascanopsetta lugubris (assembly GCA_016785325.1). Lineage (NCBI taxonomy): Eukaryota > Metazoa > Chordata > Actinopteri > Pleuronectiformes > Bothidae > Chascanopsetta > Chascanopsetta lugubris. The sequence continues at coordinate 97,319 of JAFBJT010004635.1, read as the reverse complement.
AAGAGAAGTATAGTGGGACAAGCAACGGGGAACGAGGAGCGAAAAAATAAGAGGAAACAGGTGTAGCTTTACGCTGATAAGTCTCTGAGCGTTGGAAACCCTGCGGTGGATAATGTGTACAAAGGGAAGCGGTGAGATTTATCCCACTTTAAAGAAAACAGCAGGCGGCCTGCTTGAACAAGCAAGCAAGAAGAAAAGCTAACACAATTCTGCCACACATCACATGCACACACACACACACACACACACACACACACATATTGGGTTTCTGCTGAGCAGCAGATGCTCTGCAGCATATGTTGTTGTCAGGTGGAGGACATTGCAGCTTTTAATGCTTTTCCCTTTTCACTTTAGTGCATATGTGTATAAGACGGACCTGATGATAATACTGAGAGAAAGAAGCCTCATGAACCACTATAAAAAAGAGGCTAAAAAAGACGATACTATATAACTTATTACCTTGACTGCTATGCTCAACTGATATCTCTAGAAATATCCCCCAAAGAGCGTGTCATACTATGGAGTCTGAATAAATCAATTCCAACCCACTATACTTTTATGATGTTCGACAAATGTTATTCCTTTTACCATTTATTTATGATAACAATATTATTCCTGTCCGATGCAGTGTGTGGGGATTAGTGCGAGGCGGTGGTGAAAGTGCATGTTGCATCGATATACTCCTTCATCCACATCTATCAGGAGCCATTCAAACCATAAAAGAACAGATTTCGTGTATTTTCGGGCACTATAAAAACACAGTGGGCTCTGGAGGGAGCACCAGCTTTCAGTATAAAATATAAACAGAACAGATTCATTTGTGGGCGATGAAAAAAAAATCAGGTGATTATACACTACTAAAACCATCAGTGCAATTATTTCATGTTTATGTTTATGCTCCATCTCAATCGTGCTCCCAGTAGAGAAGGAATGTATTTCATTTCAATTTTATACACTGCACCTTGAATTCCACTGATGGCGAACTGAGTTCTCTGTTTAAAAAAAAATAGAAAAAACAATTTATATCCTAATACTGAAAATATGTATTCTTGCGCCAAATTTTGGAAGACAATCTGATTCCACTGAGGCTTGTTTACTTTGTGCAGTGCGCAATGCTCATACATCCAATTCACACATGGGAATAACTTCCGAACTGGAAAAGTATGTTGACAGTGGGTGGACAAAGAGGAGGAGTAAAGAGTTTGGGTCTGTCTGCTTTTTATCTGTCTGGCAGGAGACAAGGTCACTGCCGTGGTGTGAACAGCAGATACCTGCGGATGTCAGCACAGAGGAAACCAGGCAGAGAGCCAGGGGTCATCCCTGTCTCCTCCCTCAACGTGAACGCCTTGGGAAAACTTCCTGCTCTCATGTTTTGCAAAGTAATAATGTCTTTCCTCCAACATGGGAAAGGGAAGAAACCGAGTGCTAAGTTTGTGCCTTGGTGGACTAAATAAAGACACTCTCTCTCACGCTCCTTGAATTGTAAACAGAAAAATCTGTTGTGGCAATTTAAAGTTAGAGCGACTCATTGTTTCATCATCCTGGCAGTGCTCTGTGGTTTTTGTTCTCATCAGATATAATCACTGCCTATAGGGTAGCTCTAATTAATGATGTGATAAGCATGTGGATTGGCGTAATTAACTCTTCGGAATTGGATTTTAAATGTCGAACGATCACAGAAACGGCTTCTCTAAAATAACACCTTTACTAATTTGGTTTTACTTGAATAATCTCTTTTACCATGGTTATATTTAGTTTATAGTTCATCCAACTAGATGTACGCATGTGTGGGTGTAGGTCGGTGGTAGAACATGCGCTGTGAAGGCATTGAGAGTTCAATTCCCAGCCCCTTTCCTCTGTGGCGTTTGAGTGTCAGTATGATCCAGGTACAAAAGGGCAGCAGATACATTCTATGAAACCAATATCAGTTAACATCACTTCACAATAACTGTATTCAAATCTTAACTATGGATCACTTCTAATATAAATGGGTTTTGCATCATGAACAGATTACGGAACTGTACCACATTTGCACATGTACCCCCCCCCCACATGTGGCTTTTTATTTATTGTGCTGGACTTGAGAACCTTTCTGATCAGGCGCAGCCACCACCCGATTCATCATGTCTCCATCCCACAGACCCTTTAATCCCTATTCCCTCTTCGCTCAGGCCTCCAAATCAATTAACCCAGTGCTGAGGTTCCTCTGAGAATACACCTCATTATTCAGCGTGGTGGCACAGAGACACGGCTGGATGCAGTGACTAAGGAGACTTAAGGCACAAAATTCCACAACACCAGAACTGAGGAACATTTGAATATAATACAATGAATACATATGAGTCTAAAAGGTACAGAGCGTAAAACGTTGCAACATGACATGAAGTATGTAGTAGTTGTAGTTCCATGTAGTAGCTGAATGTCCCTCAAATTCAGATATCATTAATAATAATAATGATAATCCATTTATTTTATAAGGCGCCTTTCAAGATACCCAAGGTGCCTTAAGACATACATTCAATATGAAACAATGACAGTGATGTTTTTTCAAGTGTACAATCAACTGAACGTACAAATTGTTGTTTGTGTTACCCTATAATGAGCCAATTACAATAACATCACAAGGTTTTTTACAGTAATTCAGAATGGATGAATTAAATACATCTTGAATTTCATTGATAACTGAGGCCTACGTTTTGCAGAAACGTCTTTCAGAAGGGAGGGGTAAAATGAGTGGTTTTCAACTGCAACATGTAACTTCACCGCTAGATGTCCCTGTATGCTACACAGAGCTGCTTCGGTTACATCTGTGTCCCCACATATGGGATATTGTAAACTAAGAAATCCTATATGTTAAACACAATTGTGGCACTGTCACAGACAATAGCTAATCTCCCATCTGATGATACATTGTGTCTTCTGCTTGGGCAGCTCCTGCTCTCTAAGCCTGTCCACTAATGCTTCAGGCTTGTTGGACTCAGCACATTTTAATTCCCTCACCCTTCGTCCGCTTTGACCTACAGACCTGTAATTCAAATCTTCACAGGACTCGCTGTGCATGTAACGTTGCTCTGAAATGACTCGCTCATTTCACCGTCAGCTGCCGGATAATCCACAACATCTGTGTAATGCAGCAGTTGCTGTCATCAACTCACGACAGAGAGGAGTCTGGCAAGAACTGCGAATAGCATGAAACATCAGAGCTGAACGTCTCCCCGGCACATCTCTTCATATATTCCCCACAAATAGTTCATGGTCCTCCTGCACTCTACTTATCCCGGCTCCCTCCTCTGGCCTGACAGTGACCCAGCTGGATAAACATCTGGAATTGGGCTACACTATAGCAGGCGGACAGCTGTTGTGGGGAGTTGCTGTGACACCGGCACCCTTCATCACAGTGGGAACATTTCAAAAAGCAGGCCGACTGTAATGTATGGCTGTCAGGCGGGACGGAAATGAGCGGAACACGAATTCAACTGTGACGACAAACCTGCCAAGAGCTCAGTGGAGCAGAGGGGGTCACACTCTGTGGTCACTCTGAAAGATTCCTCACTCTCACATCCACTGCACTCACTTTTGATTCATCTCCTGATTCGGGGGAATCTGAATTACGGTGCTGAGTGTTTTCATCATTTAAGAGTGGTATCCTCAAAGCCGTAGCTGTGTTCTGCCACAGAGTTTTCCATTTTTAATTCTTACACCAGTCTTCATTTTAGTGGAAACCAAACCTCAACTAGAGGGGAAATCTTAAAACACTGAAAAATGATTTTCTCACTCATTCGTCAGAGGTTGTTCACATTTCATCTTAATTTTCAAATGTGAATCACATCCCAGCATGCACTGAAGTTTAGTATAGATCTCAGGAAGATACAGGTGATGGGAGAACTCTCAACCCAGCAGGGGTATGAAACTCCTCGGAGGTTATTGTTGTTGATGTGTGAATCATCAATCAACACTGCAGCTTCAATCAAATGAATACTATGTTATGCATTTTCCTAATGTTCTGCAATGATTACTTCCTGGATGAGCTGAAATCACTGTGCAGTCTGACACTGGGAGTAGTTGGCCAATCACAGGAGACAGGGCGAGCGGGCCAATCAGAGGAGAGGAGGGAAGGCAGAGGACATTTCAGGGAAAGAATGAAAATAGGATATGGAGTTGTGAAGAAAATGTGAGAATTTTCTGAAAATCTGAGAGTTAGAGAAAGTTAGAGAAAAGGCTCAGGGGCGAAAGGTCTCGAAAGTCGTACCAACTGGTTTGTTGATTCCTAAGAAGCCGGCGTTTCCTAAGATTTTGAAGACTTTGTGAGCAGGAAACTTGCCCTCTTCTTCCCACTGGTCTACATAGGGGTTGATGTCTTGTTCGATGATCTGTGACACAAACGGCAGGAGGAAGACGTTTAGACACATCTTACAGTGCGCACAATACCTAAATACATGTTCTTTCCCTGCTGAGTTTCAATATTTCGGAATAAATCTTCCATGTAATTCTAAGAACAAATAACAGCCCTGTTATTCCATCCCCAACTAAGAGCAGCGGGACATTAATAGTGAGTGAAAATAAAAATTCATACGATGATTGGGTTTCCTGCTGTGTGGCGCTCTCCCCTCCTTAAGTCTATGTAATCTATCTGTGGCAGACAGCCAGATAAGGTATTACACATCAATGAATAGAAAGCAGGCTGGGAAAATGCATTGCATGGTGAATGTGCCACAGTCACAATGATGGATACAGCGCTATGCACAGGATGCTATTTCCTGTATGTACATGTTATCAGTCTCCCACTGATAACCGAAGCTTGGCTGGCGACATGCTATATGATAACCGCAGGCTTGTTTCACAATGACAGGGGTTTGGCTTTAATCACAACCCAAGTCATTCCGGAGAATAAAAATGCATTAAAAAGTACAGAATACCAGAATATAGTCAAAAACTAAATTGTCCAGTGGGAGAGAAAATTCAAATCTGGGTATCTTTGTTTTGGGGGTTGATACTGATGCTTTTGTCACGGTGCAGCTGGCCGCCATTACGGTGCTGAAAGTTGCTGTGTTGGCATTCAACCATTCAAATGCCAGTTGGTTCAATGATGGAGTTTTTTCCCCATCATTTTCTCCCTGGCAGCGAGCTACAAAACCAGCAAGTACAATGTACATCCTGATGCTGAAACTCAGATGAATGATATTCCCACTGGATTAGAAACCACACTGTCTATCCTAACCTGACACACACACACAAACACACATACACAGGACGGCTACATTGCATGATTTTAAGGTGCAGAACAACAAAACTACAAACTAAAACTAATTTGAAGCCTTGGTTAAGGTAAAACTTTTGTGAGAGTTGGATATTGAAGTCTAAAATGAAATATTAACAAAAAGATTTACAGAAGATTTCAGATTAGTAAATTTTTTAATCAGAATGTGCAGATTTTAGTGCAGATAAGTTGCATATTGCAGCACAATAACCCTCTGAGATGACTTATCATTAAACTAAAAAAGTCCTAGTATACGCTCAATCTTCAACATCACCTGTAACACACATTGTAGCTTTTCTGAAGCAACGTTACAACCCCACAAACTTCTGAACGCAAGTATCCACTAACATTTGTGTGATTGTTTCACATTTCTGTCAAGAGAAATTGAGATTATTTCACTAAAATCCTTCACACTCAACCTGTAAATGCAATTGTGACTGTAAATGCATGGTTTCAAGTGATCACATGACCGAATCTTACAAGCTATTTTCCAACAGTGGAAGAAGGAGCAGCTACAAACTGGTGTCTTGTTTTGGCAAGTAGTGACCAACTGTTGGCAGGAAGTGGAATGTGTGTTAGCCCCTGACTCTGGAATGAGAGGGACCTTTAGTGGGATGACTCAAACCAAGTGCATTGAATTGGTCCACAGCTGGAGAAGTACTTAAGAGTGACCACTCTACTCATGTGCTCACAGTGAGGCTTTTTTTTGTAGAAACCCATGTTAGTGATGGATACAGTTAGCATTAGAGATTGTGCTCCTGCATTTGTACTATTTACTTTTATTCTCATTTGGGCAAATCCCCCCAGAGGGTAACAGGGTGTTTGAGTGGGTAAACATTAGTTTCTAGGAAGCATGCTGGTTTTAGATGATGTTCTTGCCGCGTACATAGAGCTGATTAAGGAATGAAGTAGTAAGTCCTTGTCTTATTTGCTGAGTGTTTTTCAAATGAAAATGTCCTTCAACAAATGGTATGCATCTTTGTCCAAAACATTAATAACAACTTGACCTTGCTTACTACTGATGTTGTGCAAGTCACAAGTGTATTTTTAATGAGCCAAAACTTCAGCAAATTCATGATGGTCTGCTCCACAAACCTGTCTCTGCTCTAAATGCTGGGTAAAACCCAAGAAAGGTAACATTTAACACAAATGAGGCTTTTTGTGGAAACAGGAACACAATTCAAGCCAAAGAAAGGAGTTAAAAGAGCGCAATAATGTGCAATAAACTGGGTCAATTATTAAAATACACTTATTCCATTATCATAACAGATACCGTAAATTAATATCAATTCTTTCAGTTCCTGCGGTATAGTTTGCGGGTCTGCAAAAGGGACCCCAGACAGCAGCTAATGTAATTTGGGGGGTTTTGGCACAGAAAGGTTTGGGAACGACCGAGAAAGACTAGGCTGAAAATGTGAAAAACAACAAAACAATACATGTTGAAGAAAATATCTTTTTTCCACTGTTATGACACAAGTTCACTCATCTCACTCTTCCAAAACACACAAAGTCAAACCCGTCAGCTGTTTAACCGGCCAAAGAAAACAGAGTGGTTGAAGAAGCATGTGAAAACACCCATGGATACAACATTCAACATATATAAGGTAGCCTACATGTCGAGGCCTGAATCTGTAAAATAAATCAAAATCAAAAACTTGCACAAAGAAGTCATATTCTGTGTTGCTCCCCTGAAATATACTCGTGTGTGTTCGAAGTTCAGACGCTGATCGCAGGAAGTGAGGAAGGGAGTGAGGGAGGAAGGGAGGGAGTGAGGGAGGATGAGTCGCTGGAACAGGACGCATACAAAGATCATTGGGGAGTAGATCTCTTCACAAAGGTTATTCTGGACATTTGCGTGGAATTATTTCACATCACCAAGCGACCACGTAGAAAGACGGGGTCAAGAACAGTGTGTTACCAGGTCCAACGTGATGTAAGGTCAGGAGAGTCTGACCCAATTCTCCAGCACCAAGGATTACTGCACACAAAGACTGAGCTTCATGGGGGGTTTACAGAAGGTCATGCAAAGAGTTGGAAGACCAGAGAGCTGATTCATAAAGAGAGGAATGTCTTCAGTGGTAAATGTAACATAGCTTTGACATAGAGTGTTGGTAGCCAGCTGCACTCAGGTTCATTGCATTTCCTTTGTTTAACACAGAAAAATCAAGTCGCTTGCACACCAGAGGCTACATGACCAAACCAAGCAGCAACCTCCCGGGACCAAGACGGGACCACAGGAGTGGAAAAACTTGCAGTTCACAGGGCGGCCACTGGGCTCCAAAAGCAAGTCAATCCCCATAGACTCCCATGGTCAAATTTGGAGGATCGAGTAAACATATTGAAAGCCTGGTGAAAACTACGGTTCTGGTCTAAGTTAGTCATATTTGTTTCTAACAAGCTTATCATTCATTCAACCCAGGTGAGAAATTATGCAGAATTAAGGGTGTGGCCTCTGGAGAGACACCTGGCCCAACCAGACACGATCTGTGGATGCTGTCCATCTTTATGTACAGTCTATGGGTGCAACAAGCTTGCTCCAACTAAAAATATAAATGGCTTATAACAGGGTTATGAAAACAACTGAGGTGATTAAAACAATCCTAAAAAAAAATAGGTACAATATTTTTTATATCCCACCATCTTCCAACAAAAAATGGACAAAATGTATTAAAATCTTGCTCAATGAGCCTTTCATAATTATTGTGATTATTGAGATGTATTCCTGCTTAAAGTGCTCATCCTTGACAACGGCATCCGAGATGAGTCTACCTGGTGACAATGGAGTTGTTGTGTGAAGGGAAGTCCCTGTCTGAAACCAAGGGAGGCTACACATTAATAGCTTCTTCCAAGAAACACTGGGGAAATCACACTTGGCTCCTTGTCTTCATTACAAACAGTAGATGACCTTCTACACACAAACACACATTCCAACCCGGGCTAGATTGATGGTGGTGGGGAAGCCTGACTAATTTCTGAGCATGAAAGCTATTTTACTCCGTCTGTAAATGAGCCCATGAATATACGGCTCCATGTGACACACACACAGGCAGGAGACTGCAGGATTTCCTATAACCCTCTGTATACCTCTTTAAACACATTACCCTTGAGTGAATTCTTTTAATAAACCCTGCTGCCTCGAGTTCCCTTTCCGCTGCTGCCAACATATTGTTCTGCTTTTCCTTTTCACATTTTCATTCTTCCCAATATTCCCAGAGCTGCTATATTTTCAGCCTCCTTGTTTCCTTTGAAGGTTTAGTCACACGACATGCTCCCCTCCTTTTACCGCAACATCTCCACCACCTGAGTTAAATTCGGCTCTCCTTGTTATTTTTTGCAGCTTGTGTCTTGAATAACCGTCTAGTAATGTAACTATATTCTGTGAGTCAGACAGATTACAAATGATCGCTTCAATTCTTTAGCAGCGTCATTTCCGTCTGCTCATATAGAATTTTTCAAAAAACGAAGGCTTTGAATGTCATTAATAATTAACTGTGACAATGCGGCTTTCAACTGAATAGGTTGGAGCAAAGAAGGCATATTTTTGTAAAACAATCCAGCCTCTAGATGGCTTTGAGCAACCAGGCAGCTTTCGGGTGATGTCATGTTAAGTGTAAAGCGTCACCTGACCTAATTTGTATTTTGACACCTGCGACTATTCAGATGAAATAAATCAATTCCATTACTTATCAAATATTCCATCTTGCCTCCTGATGTGTTATGAGAGCTAGATACTCAATGGCACATGAAGGACAGAAAAGATTTCTACATTTGTACATTGGCATTGTGCTGCCCATAGAACAGACACTCAGGTGACTTCCGCTAGCCTCACAGCTCAGATGGCCATTCACTTTAATGAGTGAGGATTTATATTGAAGGATTTTCCCCTGGAAAAACCTAATGACTCTGATGGAGGACATGCATATAAATGATCGTATTGGGTAGAATCTTGATGTTGTAAAGGAATTTCTGTTTGATACATGAGCTGGAGTGCCATTGTTGAACCACTTCATCTTTAAAGCCTCGTGGTTCCCCTGTATCCAGATTTTTACAACACTTACAAGTTTCAGACTGTCACCTTGAACCACTTGAATCATATCAATTACATAACTCTCCACAATCACCTATAGTTCATTAACTCAAGCTGCTAAACTTTCCCATCCCTCCCTGTGCTTATCAATACCTCTACTGCCCTGCATCAGTTTTCTGTGCCTGGTGATTCAGTCACTCCACCCACCCTGACATATTCTTATATGTTCTGAGGAGGAGGTTTGAGATATTTGCTCATCACTCCCCTTTACATCTCTGTTATCACGTCTGAGGGAGCGATAGTCAGAGCCTTTGGACGCCAAAATCACAACATTGTCTCACACTTAGAAAAAGCAGGTTGAGGCAACATCATTTTGTTTGGCAAACATCTACCACAGGGACACAGCAACAAAACATACACCTCTATTTATAACATCAAGCATTAGCTGAAAATAGCAGTTCAATCTGTTCTTTTTGCAGGACTGACCTAAATTGAAGTCTGAGGAACCGTTCTCTCATTATGTTCAAATTATTTTGGGTGATGAGTCCAGAGTGTGTATATTTTCAAACATGGTGAAAGCCAACATTTGGTGCGCATCCAGATCTAAGTCTGTCACACAATGATTCCTGAAATGAAACACCAGGTTTAAAGGATCTGAACTGACATACGTAACCGCTGCCTTCGATAATCCCTGTGAAAGAACACAGACACTCAGCCAATATTGCATGTTGGCGTGTGGGATGGAACAGAAAAACAGAAAAACACAGCACTTACACTAAAGAAGGATTTGTGGTGCGTGATGTAAGGCTCCAAGTTTTCAAGCTTTGTTCAATTCTTACTGAGGTAAATCACCATGGTGACAGACACTGCACATCTCAATTGCTCCTGTGCAAGTTGCAATCCAGACATCATATTAAAAACCTGCAAATAGTCTAAATACTGACCAATCACATCACTGCAAATCAACCCCCCAAAATAATTATTCTGTAGAATTCTTACTGGGGTTACACCCATCCCAACAAAGTGACTAATTATTTGATATCATCCTTGGGGAATACAAAAAACAAAAAACAATGAGCATATTCATGGCACAATGGAAAGCATTTGATCTAAATCTTTTATAATGGGCCCAGAAGTATTATTCGAATTTCGTCCACAACACTCAGAAAGGTTTCCTGTACATGGCAGGAAAGCAATTCAACCACAGCACATGGTAAACTAAGAGCATAATAGTATGTAAGGATGCAGGCAGACGAGTGCTAGGTGATCAGCAGATTCACAGCACAGGTGTTTCAGGATGATCAATGCGAAATTCAATGGGTCAACAATTCAATCCTGACTATTGTAAGACTTTTTAGATGCAATAACACTTGCCCAGTGTATGAAATTTAGCTGACATTACATTTACCGTAACTCTAATAGCAGGAGTGGAATATGAAACATTGACCAGAGATGACCCCTTTAAATTTAGAAATTGGGAGCCAGTGGTCTCGTTGAGGACAGCAGTGCTGCAGGACCTTATCTTCACCACGACCCAGAATAAACCACGCACCTTTTGGGCTTGAATGACAACTTAAAGCTTCAGTAGCTTCTCTTGCATCATCTGGAGAGGAATAGTGAGGTGATAAGGTGTTAAGATGAAAATGACTATCTAACGAAATTCCACACACTGAACCTTTAAACGTTGCCTCGGTGCTACAGTCAGAACAAATGTAGCACGGGTATAAGACAATGTATAGGTCGCAGTGAAAACACAGCAGTGACAGCAATAGGTAAACCACCGTTTCATAATGAGGTCGCACACTGACCTCTCACCTACTTCGGCTTCATAGCTCGTTTAACGCTACTGTTGGCCAGTGAGACGAAGAAACACCATCGGTGTAGCCAACACAGTAAGAGTTAGCGGGTGCAGTGATAAAAAACAAAACCTGCGATTAGCACACTGCTAATCAAGCTTTGTTTTCATGGCCACGTCCCAGCTTGCTATGTGTTAGCACGGTCATCGTCTCGTACCTTTCTGAGGGACTCCTTCAGAGCGAAGTGCTCCTGTGTGTACAGGACGTGGTCTCCCACCGTCTCGGAAACGCTGCTGGTCACGGGCTGGGATGAGGCATAGTCAGAAAACTGCCTGACACCGACAAACGAGGCGAATTTGTAAAGGTAGCGGCTGTTTACGAGCAGGTTTAGCCGAACGGCTACTCCACGCAGCGCCATGTCTATTTACAAATCGTGCGCATGCGCAGACTACCCAAAGTTCAAGTCGGGAGACACGTTGTTTGTCCTTGTTTTTTTGTTCTTTTTAAATCTGGGTTAAAACATTAAACCCCAGGGAAGTAACGTTATTTGTTATGTTTGACTTACTGTGGTGTTACATAAGCTGGGAAATTATCATTTTGATATGACCACCTTACACTCACAATGAGGCCGAAGGCAATGAGAGAGCTTTTAATGTAAATATTTATGTAAAAAAAAAAACTGAATGAAATGAAAATGCCAGTGTGAAAATCCTTTGTGCAGTGAGTGAAGGAGACAGGCTGAGTTGTAAACAACCTTGTTTAATGACAGTTGAGACCGTTTGCTCAGGCTATTTAAACACCACATGACACTTAATCATATACATGTGTACTTTTCAGAGAATTAATTTGTGGGGCTACAAATCTGACCAGAAAGTGTGGATTCATTTACATATGGAATTTGATTCATATGTTCTTAATCGTGTCTGTCTTGTCCCATAAATCTGCAAATCCTCCTGGATGAGGGAGGGAGGGAGGGAGAAGGTCCTCAGGTGCTAATCTGAGCTGTGAAAAGCTCCTCGGGTCCAATCTAACAGACGACACAGCCGCCTTTCTCCTTGAAGGGGTTCTTCTCCTCTGAAATGCCTTTTACCAGAGTGTCCTCCTCCTCTCCGGCCTGAATGTAATCCTTGATTTCCTCACAGCATTTAGACGTCTGGGGGTGAAAAGACAAAAAGGAGTTTTCCTCCAATAAAAACATGAATTTGTGTCGTCGCATGGAGTATTTCTTATCGAGGCTAAATATCTGGAGATCAGATTCCTTTACTTCATAACCTCAACGTGAAGAACTCACCAACCACCTCTCGAGCTTCACTTCAAGTTTAAGTTGGGTCACTTCCATCACGGCCTTGTCCTTGTCCGTCAGATCGTCCACATTAATGACCGGCATTTTCTGTCACACCAGAGGAAACGTTCAGAGTCTGAACACAAAGCGTCAAACTTCACAGCAGAGAGTGATGAGAAAAAGAGGCACCATGTACTCACTTGTGCTCACAGGGAGAGGTGTGCTTCACACCTGCAGTCCTGCCGACGAATCCCGCTCCTCTCACTCAATCTGGGTTATAAAGTAATCTGCATAAACAATCCTAATCTGTTTTAATCAGATTAAAACAATACCCCCCACTGTGTAATCAAGACAGGTAATCAAGGAGGAGGAAGAGACAGGTCTCCGTTAAAGGAATCTATATTAAAAGTAAAATTGATCAACTGTATCGCATGTTAAAAATGAACCGAGTTATTCTGACTCTGTTTTCCCTGTAAATCCAGACGTGGGTTAAAGGGAGGTTCCCCCCTCTTTATCAGGACACCGTGATAAGACGTCTAATCTGTATTTAGCCTCCAACTGTCAAAGTGGAGACACAGCATTGTCCTAAAGGTGACTGCATCTTGTTTTTTTTAAACCGAACACAGATGACTAAGATAACTAGAGCTGATCCTGTGGAGAATCAGGAGAGTGTTTTTTTTCATGTGCACTGAGTTTCATATATTGCTGCTTGTAGCTCTGAGGAAGGACACATTTGAGCAACACATTACCGCTTCCTTTATAGAAGGCCAGGGGCGGCAGCAGCAGCAGCAGCAGCAGCAGCAGTCATTGAGCAAACACGGAGCACAAGGCTGGGAAAGGAGGAAGCAGTGTTTTGAGTGAAAGTGTGTGGTTTCATTCCTACAGGCTTGTTCAGATTCTGTAGGGAGGACCAATGGCAGCCTATATGAAATACCCAGGGGCCATTGTGGGGATGTGAGGGGATTTTGGCCATTGCTCAACTTTGATTTCCTTTCAAGGGATCAATCAAATTTCTATTTCATAGCCATATTCACAAAGCATCCATTTGTCTCATGAGTTCTAACATGGTGGAAGAGTGACACACTACAACAGAGGTGTCAAACTCATTTTCACAGAGGGGCCACATAAGCTTGATGGTTGCTCTCAAGGGGCCGGTTTTAATTATGGGACTAAATGTGATTACTACCTAACATGTTGTTAAATAACTGTCTTCATACTTGATTATCATTTATTCAAATTACAAATATTGTATCGGCATTTCCATACATGTGAAAATGTAAACACAGTGAATATTTTGCTACACATAAAAAGTGGCATGTATAATTCACTAGAGTTCATGGGCAATGTACGTTTTACTCTTTTTATTTTTAGACAGTCATATGCCTTTAAGGTCTCGTGCGCCATATAAAATGCTCTCGCGGGCCACATTTGGCCCCCGGGCCACGAGTTTGACACATGTGCACTACAACAACAGAGAGTGAATAGATACATTTTCAGCCTCAGGGAGAGTCATGTTTACTTTCATTGAGACTATTTAATTGAGACTATTTGATGATAGTTAAGCCTTCACCTAATTCCATCATATCCTATATATGATGATCATGATGTTTCATTGATCCACTGAAGCTCAGCAACATCCACACTAGTTAACCACATGTGGTTTTGAGTCACACACTGTTGTGAAATTTAGTTGATTTCTACTTGTTGACTGTTGCCGAGCTCCCACCACATACTCGTCTGACTGGATCCACACACACACACACACACACACACACACACACACACACACACACACACACACACACACACACACACACACACACACACACACACACACACACTCACAACCCTACCTGTGTGTATCCAAGCACGTGGTGGGAACTTGACAACAGTCAACAAGTAGAATTAGACACTTGGACACAAACCACACGTGGTTAACTAGTGGGGATGTTGCAGAGCTTAACTGGATCAATGAAGCATCGTCATCAGCATTATCCTCATCATCACTATCATCATAACCACCAGTCACCAGCGTCAGTCTCATTCTTGTCATTCATCTTTCCTGTTAAATCAACTCTGAGTCACATTCAAAGTTACACGCTCGTTGTACGCAAACCCCCCCGGTGTGATGTCACATGTGGATTCATCACCCCTCCGCTCCGGCGCTCTTCAATATGGAAATGAGTCATTAGGGCCCCGCCCCCTTGAGTTCCGCTGGGGAGACGCCAAACTAATAAAAAGTGGACGTGGTCCGCGGTGCGGAAAAGACGAACCGGAGCCGGAGCAGAGGTCGCACTATGGAGTTTGGCACATTAGCGCTGTTTACACTGGTCTCCTCGCTTTACAGTGCGTTGGCGCTGTCACCTAAAGGTAACGTGTAGTGGAGATGACTCAGCCTTATCTTTGTTTTACACCACTGTCGAATTCTTTGCGGAAAACACGCGTTTGGAACGCCTTTACGCACCGTTCCAGGTGTTTTACGCGCAGCTTTACGCGCAGTTCTACGCGTGGTAACGCTAAACCACCTTCTCTTTACTTGCCGATTGTACGTTAACAATGTTATTTCCTCGCCGTTTCCAGCCGTGTGTCTCCTTCAAGTGGAGGAGGGACCATGCAGGGGAGAGATTGAGCGATACTACTACAACACGATCACGCAGAAGTGCGAGGTGTTCTACTATGGAGGGTGCCAGGGGAATGGCAACAACTTCAAGAGTTACCAGGAGTGCTACAAGACATGTTTCAGAATTCCAAGTAAGTTCTATCTAACGGAGGAACACACGCACACACGGCAGTAATGGTGGTGACCTTGACCTCCCCTTGAAGTTACATAGAAATGCCTCACATCTGGTTTTAAATCAGAGAATCCATGTTGATATTGATATTCCATTGGATCAAATCAGTGAATCCATGATGAATGAATCTTGTCTGTCCTCTCTGCAGAGATCCCCCAGATCTGCAGGTTTCCTAAAGAGGAGGGTCCCTGCCGTGCCCTGTTCCCACGCTACTTCTTCAACATGACCACCATGCAGTGCGAGCCCTTCTCTTACGGGGGCTGTCAGGGAAACTCTAATCGCTTCCAGGACCATTCCTCTTGCATGGAGTACTGCAGCCCCAAGAAAAGTGAGTACACACATCAACAGACGCCAGTTCGGCCCTGACATAATGCACGAAGAACGATCTGCATGCATGGACCACAGGGTGGTGCAAATATTGCTCACTACAAATAATAAAAAAAACAACAACCAAGGGATTGTCAACAGATGGTGTTAGTGAGATAGAAGAATAGTGTTTACTGGAGGATCAATAGAAGGAAATCTTTCAGTCAAAACAAGATGAACAAATAAAATAAAAACAGATTTATGTTCTTGTCGTCTCTCGTCAATCTCTGATCGAATCCCCCGCGTTATCCTCCAGCTGTTCCTGTGATCTGCCTGGACCCCCGGGACAAAGGGAGGTGCTCCGCCTCCATACCGCGCTATTATTACAACGCTGCCACCAAGATGTGCGAGGAGTTCACCTACTCGGGCTGCGGCGGCACCAGCAACAACTTCGTCTCCAGGCACAGCTGCATGGACGTGTGTGCAAAAGGTGTGCGAGCAGGAGCATGAGTGGGAATGTGTGTCCACCAAAGTGGAGTGGAGGGTCTGAGCATGATGAGCAGACTCTTTAGTTACGTGCCGACAGTGTTCGGTTCTTATTCAATCTGGCTACGTGTCGGAGGCGGGGAGGGTGTTATATGCCGCATACCACTCCGCTGGTTTCATTACAGGCTCTCAAAACCATCGACAGACACTTAATTAGTACTACACCCATTCATTTATACAGTTTACGGTGTCACTAATCAGCTGTGGTCAATGTTTCTCTATGTTCCAGGAGGGAAGATGCACTCAGGCCAAGGAAAGATTCGCCGGAATAGAATGAGACGGAATAGAAATAATCGCATGGTGCGTGTAGGCGTCTGACACTTGGAGCCTTTAATGGAAACGGATTCCGTTTGTGCCAAAAAAAAAAAAAAACCTGACCCGGTCATACGTATGACCAGAAACTGAAATATAATGTGATTGTATTTGTATGTGTTTTTACTGTATGACCTTTTTTTACTACTGCACTAATGATCCTAAGTGTTTTGATACTGTATGTATGTATGTAAACGTTTCTTATGTGACAAGCACATTTGTGATACACTATACAAAACGTTGTAAAGTATCGAGCCATGTTATGCTGCTGTTTTCAGTACAAACTGTTATTTTTTTATAATCTAAATATTTTTGATGTGAACTTCTTCAACCCTGCCGTGTCTATAAACTGTCATCTTACCTGTGACTTCTGCCAATAAAGAGGCAACGTGACGGCTTCGTACTGTGACACATTCATCATACAAGTCTATACTGGAGTAAATGTACAGTTTATACACTGTAGAAAGATACTATATATAATAGTATATATCATACAGATATATTTCTCTGTTTGAGTACAAGAGAACAGGTCATTCCAGGAAACCAACTCCCCGTGCAATAGAGGCCATAAAACACATGTGGAGCCTGAAATGATAATAAACACAACATAAAAAAAATGTCAGCCCCTATATCCACTCGGTACTGGAGCACAACAACAGTGCTTGTATCCAACAACAACAGATAACGGCCGAGGCTTCACTTTCTCCCCGTGCACTTTTTCCTCTCTCTTCCTCCCTGCACTGACACCACCGTTCCTCTGCTCTTATCTGCACATGCTCAGCAGGGCACTCAACCTATCTCTGTGGCTTCAGTATGGCCTGGAATTAGGAAGGAAGTAATTTCAGGGAGTGGGATGGGGAGGGGGGGGTGGGGGCAGGTCAATGAAGGCGCCGCTGCAGGTTCACACATAGTGAATTAGCATGGTATCACGTCATTATAGTGAACTGTTAATGAGAAGAATGCACCCATTAACATTTCCCTTGATATAAGAGACTATCATATTATCTGTATCTCCTCTTGTGGGCTATTCATTTCAATGGACGCCATGTTTCTACAATAAATCCCTGGATCTGCTTTGTTCTGTTGAAGAGCTCTCCGAGGTATTTATTTTTTATTTTTTCCAGGCAATAAATATTTATAGACGATATTGAAGGAAGCTGCTCGCCCATCTGCCTCGTCTATAAATAGCAGTAAAAGGTAATTCTACGTCTGGCCGGGCCCAAGATCCAAAGCTGAATCATCTGAGGGAGCAACTTGAGGGAGGACATCATCCTCACAGTTTGTGCTCAGGTTCGCTGCCGAGAATCTGTCAAAGCGTCACCATGGAAATCCATGCATTTCAACTGACTAGACTTCATGCACTTTGGGCTGAGCCTTTCTTTCCTTCCTGTGCTGCTCGAGGTGTAGAGAGAAGCAGAGTAAGGAGAGGTGAGGCGTGACTTGGAGCTTTGAGATACACTGTATAGGCTTTAGTGACACCCAGTGATGAAGTTGCATACTGCAGCTGAATATGTTGCACCTCACCACTTCCCTTGCAAGGATACAGCAGAGACTATGGAGCCTTCAGTGATCATTAAAACTCAAAAAGGTGTTTAATGTGTCCATTCTGGGCTACTGTAATAACATGGTGGTGTACCGAGAAGAACCTGATCCAAGTGTAAACATAAAGAGCTCAGTGTAAAGTGATGAAAACAACAATCAGTGAATTCTAGGGGTTTAATACTCATTAAAACACAATTATAATAATTCTAATTCCATTTCAGGGAAAACAAATGGAAAAAAAAATAACTTCAATTTTTCACACTGGACCTTTAATTAATTTAAAAAAATGAAAATACGCATCATGCATCACCTGAAACCTGAATATTTCATCCTGCGTGAGCTGCGCGTTTCTTCTTTTACAACTGTTAACAGCACCACATTATGATTATGTGTACAGATAGAGTCCAATTAAACTAATTTGCTCGGTTTGTTTTAATCACAGAGCCACATGACAAACGTTAGAGACGGCGCAAACACACCCAGTGGTTCACTCTTAATCACAGCACGGCTGTGTCTCACTTCGGTAATGATCCTGGTTCAGTTCAGGAGGCAGCGATATGAAGTGATGCTGCTCCGCTTGTTTCATTAGCTGCACCACATTAACCCTGGTAACACCACCTCACTCTCAATGGTGATGGCTCAGAGTTTCCATTGAACCATGGTCCTGATTTAGAATGAGATCGGTCTTTAACCACCAGTGTTAAACAGCGCTGGTTGAAAATGACTGATAACTTTGACTACACCTTTAAATGCAAAATACTGGGTGACAACACTTCAGCATGGCATCAGCTGATCACACTGCTTCAACATGCTGAGGGTAAGTGAGGAGGGAGCATCTTAGATGCCCCCTGGTGGTTGAATCAGATATCTTTAAACATCAGCACTAATGGGGGGGGGGGGGGGGGAAAAAGATGCACATGTCTTAAAACACATGTTAATGGATTGATCATTTTGAATAAATGATATGAAATGACTGTAGACATGAGGAACGTCGCAGCCTCTGAATGCATTGGAAAAATAGCAGCCCAGAGGTGTGTGGCTCAGCAGAACCATCTCTACGTACTGTGCGTGGGTGGGGGGGGGGGGGGGGGGGGGAAAAAGATGCACATGTCTTAAAACACATGTTAATGAATTGATCATTTTGAATAAATGATATGAAATGACTGTAGACATGAGGAATGTTGCAGCCTCTGAATGCATTGGAAAAATAGCAGCCCAGAGGTGTGTGGCTCAGCAGAACCATCTCTACGTACTGTGCGTGTGGGTGGACATCGTTTGCTAAAATGTCTCTCGCATAAAGAAAGGATACAAAAATCATCAGGAGGAGATCCACTTCAAAGCTTTACAAATATATATTTTACATATATAAGGACATTGTTTTCAGATGCAGGTCAAAGAGGAGCAGAATATTAGAATGAAACATTATCCCACAGGAAACTCTTGGACAAAGTTCTAGTGTTTCCCCAAAAAGTAAAAAAAAAAAATGAGCTATGGATGTCTGTGACATTAAACCTCAAAATGGAAACCAAAGCGCTGTCTGTGGATTGACATGTTATTTCCTTACTTCTCCTTTCAGAAGTACGTGGCTGGAAGCTGGCACAGAATAGATATTACACATGAGCCGCTTCCCCTTTTAACAGATTGCACAAAAATAAGTGTGAATCTCAACTTTTTGGATTCTGTATGTTAAAAATATGCTTCTTGCAGAGCCTCAAAGGAAAACATGTGGCTCAGGATCTGAGCGACTTCTTTCTGGGATGTCAGGGTTTAGTCTGTTTTTAGCGTAGACCAAACATGTGGCACGGCGTTCTTACCCTGACTGTGGCATCACACTTTCCTCCGCATCCATCATCGCTACTGGCTTTGGTCGGGGAGGAGTGTCTCCCTCTGTCCTCGCTTCCCCTCCACCAACACACACCTGAGATTGATGCGTCTGGTGATGAGAATCTGGGTCGCTACTCTCCGTCCGTCGGGCTGTCAAACACAGGAAGCTGCTGTATGATTAAAGGGCCAGAGCCTGAGATTCCGGTGCAAATGTCTACTGCGGTTTGACACGTGAATTGTTGTGTTAACAAATCCCGGGGGGGGCGGTTTATATTTACACTTACAGCAGGGGTGTCGCACTCGTTCTGACCGAGGGCCACGTCGGCATGGTGGCTGCTCTCAAGGGGCCGGTTTTAATTGTGGGACTAAATGTGATTACTACTTAACATACTGCACAATAACTGTCCTCATGCTTGATTATTGTGTATCAATCTAAGTTACAAATATTGTATATGCATCCCCATATATATGTCACACCTGTAAACACACTGAATATATTGCTACGCGTAAAAAGTAGCATGTGTAATTCACTCGAGTTCAGGGGCAATGTACGATTTAGACTTTTTTTTTCTTCTTTTTTTTGACAATTTGGCCCACAGGCCACACGTTGGACACACGTGACCAAGGGGTTCTCTTGCCTGCTGGGTGACATACAACTTCACCAGTAGGTGTCACTAAATCATACGTACCTTTAAACAGGTGGAATGACTGTGCGCTCTCGCTCGGTAGATGTTCGGGATGTGCTCCCTGAGAAACACAAAGAAGACGGGATTGATCAGTCACCATGCTCTCAGAGTTTGAGGAAGAAGTCATTCACCAACAGGCCTCATCCACGCGTCCTGCTCCTGAAGTCCAAATGTAATTTTACCCTGCCTTGGCTCCACTTGTGGTGCAGTAATTGATTTTTGAGGTGAATACTAATTTCCACTGTTTCTATGCCAGAGTATAGTTTAGGGAGTACACACAGATATTCTACCGGCTGTCCACAGAGCGGGGTCTTTACACTGACAATGGCCCTGCGCTTTTGTTATGGTGGGGGAGCATCTCCGGAGCGATGACTCATCACTGCACATAAATCTACAGCCAATGTGCCACAATCCCTTTTCATCACAGAGGGGAAGATCAAAAATGATTTGAGCAGAGCAAACAAATACAAATGCCGTTTTCCAGATGATGAATATTTCCCGTTCCCAAGTTGAAAAGTGCAAACAGAAAATAGAATAAATAGAAATGAAGATATCAGTTTGCATGCCCCCCCCCGCCCCCCCCCACCTCCTTCCCTCTGACGGTGAACACTTCAATTACCAGCTTCCCAGAGGTCAAAAACTTTACATCCCGCTCCTGTTCAGCACTTTTCTCTCCGGGCGCCAGAATCCAAACCCGTTGGCACATCTGTGTCTGCTGCTTGATAATGGCTTTTTAATATATATATTGTGTTTAGGAAAAGCTGAGGCACTTCATGCTAATTCAGGAGGGGGGTGAGCGGCAGAGCCAAATCCTGAATAAGCATATTTCTATATGCAAAGTGGAGGAGGAGAGGAGTCTGTCGTTCATAGAATCTGCTGCTGAATGAAATTGGATATATTTTCCGAAACCCATCGGGGACATGAGCAGACACTCGCTGGAGAACAGGCTCATCAGTTAGATGTGGGGCCACTGTCCACAGTTACCGTGTGGCAATACAGAACTGTCAATACTGTTCATATATAACAACATGCTGAATATTCTTGCTTTTCAAAATAAAAGACCCTCGTATTGTGCCATCATTTAGTTGTTGACATTCCAGACCGCTGAATCTTAAAGGGACACATTTGTATTCCAATGTGATATTACAGGACATTTTCACTTTGACAAAACATTAACAAGTGGCATAATTATAGTCTTTGGTTGAAGTCATAATTGTTGTATCAAGATTTCCCCACATGTCATGCATGCGGCTGTGCATCACTTGAGGATAGACAAGGACACCTCTCTATACCACATAATACCATTCACTGACAATAGAAAATGTTGTTTTTATGTGTGAAAACTTCATACACAGGATATATTGAATAGTTTGAGTGACGTATGAATCACAAAGCAAAACAGCTCAGTTTGGCTGAATTCCTCACTCAAAATTCCCAGCACTAACATCTAGGAAACATTTCAGGAACTTCACAAACATCTCGGAAAAGCAACTTGAGCAACACTTTGCGCTCACGTGAGAAATCCCGAGCCAAGTCATTTTTCACCGCCAAGACGTCAGGTTGTCAACGGGACCGGGTGCACATGTTTCGCTGATTTTCATCAGAGCTTTAACTAAAACGAATCTCTTTGATTCAAGGTTGATGAGGACTAAAACGTTTGGCCGCGGGTCAGGATCTTTCGTAAAAGGAGTGTCGCGCAAAGTACCTTATGTGATTTCCTTTCAACAGAAATGAGTTTATTTGCGAGAGAGAACCTCCCTGGTGAATGTTTGCATCTACCCAAACGTTCAGACAGCACAGAGGGATTAGCCGCACGTTACTTTGTCAAACAATAATCATGAACCACGCACGAAAGTGACCCAGTATCTGCCTGCAATCCCAAACAATGAGCCGCGATGCGACAGTGAGTGGAGAGGAGCTGCAGAGCTGGGCGGTAACTATCTGTGGCTGCGATGGACGAGTGGCGCTCACGCTGATCCCAGGAGTTTGAGTGTTTCTCCGGGAGAGAAAAATAATGACATTACTTCATGGCAGGATATTATGAAGCTGTCACGTCTTATTAAATACACACTGCGCGCACACACACACACACACACACACATACACACCACCGCCACCCACATGGCATCCTTTCCTGCATCATTACATCACTGCAGATTGACCAAACACCATGTGCCACCGGACGGGCATCTCTCCAGCTCCTCCTCGCCACAACTGATGAGCGCCTCCATTCCTCCACCCGCAAAAACCATCTGCTGCGCGGCCGCACACGTGTAACTCATCGCCGTCACACCTCCGCCAGGAGGGATTGATCCAATCACATGTTCAGGAATCATGTCTGTGCAGGTGAGACAAATGAAGATTTTCACGTTCTCCGGGGTTAATCCAAACAATGTATGTGGGCGCGCTCACACGTCAAATGTTGCTGACGGGACAAATGCTCCACTCACATCCCCACATACATATTGTGTTTGTCCACTCTCTCTCTCTCTCTGTCTCTATGTCTCTCTCTCACACAGAATGGCTTGTTAGCAGATCTCCTGGCTTTACAGATGACGGGCTCATCATGTCCGTCACTGATCTAATGTGTCATAAATATGCGGCCACATGTCCAACACTGACTGGCCTGTCTGCTGCGCGTGTTCCGTGTGCGCGCCAGGAACGAGTGTAAGGATGACAACTGCAGACAAACCGCTGCTTGTGTTGTAATTAAAGGCAGAGAGGGGGGGAGCGAGGAACAAGAGCACACGGCAGAGAGAGAGAGAGAGAGAGAGAGAGAGAGAGAGAGGACACTTCCCTGATTCCTCTAGGACTCTCCAGTCCTCCGTCCCACAGATGGTTTCGCTTACGCAAGTGAAAGTCCAAGTATGTACCACCAAATCTAATTATCACGTTCGGAACAGTGAAATCATCTGTAATGTCCCAGAGAGCTCTGCTCTGCGAGCTCTCTGTGATTTCTATTATTCTTCGTGACTCAGCATAAAACTAACCTGGCAACTCGCTGCCAAACGAGTGAACATCAGACAACGACACTCGATGAAAAGTACGAGAGTGTGAGATGGAGATGAAATGACCTGGTACATGGTGTTTGGTTTGGGAAACTATGGTGAATCAGAATGTTTTACAACAAGTGGATGGCTGAGAGCCTGGGCATCGTTTTCCAGTGGAAAGTCAAGACTAGTTACAGATGCATCAGAACAGGGGTGTCGAACACACGGCCCGCGGGCCCAGAACCGGCCCGCCACAGGGTCCATGGGGGTGGTTTTGAAAAGTTTAATAAAAGGTGTGCTTGGTTGAGAGGAGACATTTTCATTTTCGAATCCGTTTTCGAATCAGTTGCCTTTTTTGATCACTTTTTTGTACTCAAACAACTTGTTGTTTATAAGTGATCATGCTATGATTCTACCGGTCCCGCCCGTCCGAGATCAAATTTGGCCCTATGTGCCCCCCCCCCAAATGAATCTGACACCACTGTTTATTCGAAGATAAACAGGAAGCAACATTCTGC
>JAFBJT010004635.1:62718-73063 GCA_016785325.1 Chascanopsetta lugubris | reverse complement strand
TAAACACAGGAGGAGAAGCCTGAAGCTGAGAAACTACAGCTGAGCTCCCAAATGAGGTCATTTGAAAAATAGCAGCCAGAGCCGGTGCTGGAGTACACACACACACACACACACACACACACACACACAAACACACACACGGTGAAAGTGCTTGTGCTGAAGGCGACGCTGCGCAGCCTCTCTGCTCTGCACTTTTTTCTCTCTGTCCTGCTCCCACACAGAGAAACATGAAAAATACCTCTCAACTCTGACAACTACTACTTTTTCTTTCATACCACAGCACACCGCACTCTTCTCTCAAGAGCATGACTTGAAAAATTAGAGCGATTCACTGCAAATAATATTGAGGCAGAATAAAATAATAAGTGCGGCAGGAAGAAAAGTGTCGTACAAGATGAACGAAAATTAAAAATCACTTCTTGAAGATGTTTTTACACTTTTTCCCCCTGTGTGACAAACACAGTGCATCCAGACGTGTCACGCTCTAATATTTCCCCCTGCAACACCGGTTTACCTGCTCTGCACCATCCTGAGCGCTGGTGTGTGAAACGCAAACAAGTTTCAAATTGCAGCGAAGCATTAATCAGTCTCGTGTGTCTGAGATGGAACTAAATGGCACCTTGAAAAGACACTTCAATTCCTCCCCTGTATCTACAATGAACAAGCTCTGGGGCAACACAAGAGAGAGACACACACACACACACACACGCACACACACACACGCACGCATGTATGCAACACGTCCAATTAATCTCCTGAGAAACAAAGGGCGGGTTCTAATCAACGCAGGACAGAGAACGAGCGGCGGCACAGCAGGCGAGGTAATAGCAGCAGATAAGGCGGATAATTGTCGATGCTGAGCAGAAAAAAGCAGCGGGCGTGAATCCAAACATTCAGCCGCGATAATCGAACTCTGACACGAATGATAAACAGCGGGGAATCTGCAGCGGCGCTCGTTTCCAGCTCTGTAATTGCAGAAATTGGAAAGTTTATGTGTGATTCACCACACGTGATTCCTCCAGCGCGGCTCCTCCATTGTGCCGTTATCTGCTTCTGATGTGAAACACAAATAAATCACTGTCACCGCATCTTTCGTTCTGAAATCTCAGATCTGATCCGAGGAGCATGTTGTGTTTGTCTCGCCTCTCTCTGCTCGGTGAGCAGGGATGTTTCCTCAACAGCACATTCGTCAGGATTTAGATGAACCGCCGTGACTCCAGCACACATGTTCTTTCTCCTGGGCCTCGTCCACACAGAGATGAAGGCAATCGTTTTATTTCTATTTTCTTTAAAAAAATAAAATAAAATCACAGTTGCCACGGAAACCACTCAGGAGCATAGTATTAAGAAAAGTGGTTGTCCGACAACGAGGTGGAACTTCTGCTTCAGGTCACATTGGACTACAAGTGATTCGCCATTGTTGTTGTTGTTGTTGGTGGGTGAAGGAAGAGGTGGGGCGATGGCGTATCGATGTGTATCGGTTGTAAAGACGAATACGATACTTGCGCTTTATATTCGCCGGCCAGCTGTGAACGAAACAAACTGTGGCGGATTTCCCTGAACTCGTCTCCACGTGGACAGCGCCCTGGTGGAAGCTGTGAGTAGTGGTATCCAGAAGCTGAAGCGGGGGGTTCGGCAGCAGCGGGTATCAGGTTGCTGCTAAAAGTGAAGCCAGAGTCTGTGTGACTGCCCTGACTGATGTGCACTCCCTCAGATGTGACAGCACCGTGGGAGGATGCTGCTGATGAAGAGAATGAAAGGATGCGGAGATGGCAGCAAAACAAGGCTGGAGACCAATAGTCCGCCCAGTGGTGGTTGGCTGCAGGCGCTTTGTTGCATCATCCACCGTCAGGTTTTCTCAAAGAGGCGTAATCCTCTGACAAGCTGTGTGGGACCATGAAGGAGCCGTCACAGGCAGCACAACACTGCAAAACACTGCGCAACACTGCACGACACTGCAAAACACTGCGCAACACTGCACGACACTGCACAACACTGCACAACACTGCGCAACACTGCATAAAACTGCACAACACTGCGCGACACTGCACAACACTGTGCAACACTGCATAACACTGCATGACACTGCACAACGCTACACAACACTGCGCAACACTGCATAACACTGTGCAACACTGCACAACACTGCATGACACTGCACAATGCTGCAAAATGCTGCAAAATGCTGCACAACACTGCATGACACTGCATAACGCTGCAAAATGCTGCGCAACACTGCATAACACTACACAACACAGTACGACACTGCAGCCTATGGCTACGCATCAGGAGGAGGGACCCAACCTGGGCCTCAGGATGTCAGGGACAGACACACACAGCTGGTGTGACCAGTCTGTGGTGGGCGGGGCTTCACAGAGGCTGACACACAGAATGATGCTGACATGTATTTACAGATGATGATGATGATGATGATGATGATAAAAAACATTCGTCATCAAATTTGTGTTGATGACCACAAATACTATTCACCATCTTGACATTAAAGGTGCAGTGTATAAGATCTGGTGACATCTGTTGGTAAAGTTGCATGTAATTTCCATCACATTCACCTCTGAGCATGCAGGAGAACCTATGGGAACCCTCTGTTGTCATTGGGCTATTGTAAAAACATGGGGGATCCCATAGGGAGGACCCACTCTTGATGTAAATAGACATTAAAGGGCTCATTTCAGGGTAATGTAAAAAGTGCTCATACATTGAGGTGAACATGCATTCATAAAAATGTCAGGATATAATTGTTTTTGTAATTCGACTGCCACAGATCGGAGCAGGAGAGGACGGAAATCGTACACACTGCACCTTTAATTCAACGAAAGACACTGAAACTTGACAAAAAAGGAAGAAAGGCTCTCTCTGCGGTGTAACCTTGCACATTTGTCCGTCTTCATATCTCAGCTACCACACACACTCGCTCCATCTCACGCTCTGACCTGGATCAGTGTTGGACTGCTGTGACCCGGAGTGAATATGGATCGTACCACATGGTTCTCCTCACTCAGCCAGAGTGAATCATGCGCGTGAGGAGGAGTGATCCATCCTCTGGGCCATTACCGGAGCTGATAAAGAGCTGGGGAGGGAGATAGTGGTGTGTGTGTGTGTGTGTGTGTGCGCACGCGCATGTGTGTGTGTGTGTTGTTGTGTAGTAGTGTTCATGTATATGCACTGAGGCTCCAGTCAGATGTCACATTCCTTCAGAGTGTTCGATCGACACTGAAAGAAGAAGCTGCTCTCTCTCTCTCTCTCTCTCTCTCTCTCTCTCTCTCTCTCCTCGCCTCCTTTCTTCTCCTCCTCTCAGCCCCGCCCCTCTCGGAAGGAGAATTGTAAAATCAATACAGCTAAATGGAGCTGCCACGGAAGCCACTCAGTGTCCTTTCTTAGAGCTGGAGGAACAAGTAGAGTGGGGAGCAGCCGTGATGCCCCCCCCCCACACTCACCTCCCTCCCCTGCACTCACCCAACCCGACTCATCCTCTCTGCTCTGAGATGCTCTGCAGTAGGCGGAGCCTGTGCTCTGCTGGTCTTCGTCCAGTGTGACCTGTGCGCATGTTAAGGATGATGGACCAGTCAGGTTTGAGCAGAGGCTTGACTTCACGTTCGCATGTCCTCCTTCGTTTATCACTCGTGCTGCTCGTTTTGAGATGGATGAGCGTGTGCTCACGTCAGACTGTCAAAAAGTGTACATGCGAAACTTCTCAATTCCTTCCAAAATTGAAATTAATTTTCTTAGAATTGAGTTGAGTAATTGAAATAAATACAAATGTACATTGTTGTTGATTTATACGGATTCGGTTGTGCACACTTCTACCCACTTGCCTCTCTCCATGCCTCCCCTGCAGCTCCATGCTTCCCCACAGGAAATGTGCGCGTGTTCACCACTGCTCTGATAAAGTAAGAGAACAAACAGTCTATTCTTTTTCAAAAATGCATTTTCCTGCTCTCTCCACCTCTCAGTTTTAAAAAGTCAGCAGCTGTTTTCAAAGACATGCTGCTCACTCTTCTTTGACACTAACTTGTTGAGCTGCTTCGGGGCAAACATCAGGCTTCGATGTCGGTTCTCTGGGTTTCAACAACAGCCCATTCTTTTTTACATTCCCTGTCTTTGCAGGGCGACAACGAAGAGGCTGGATCCCCTGGATCAGAGAGGTAGAGACTCCAGCACCCACAGTCAGCACTGAGGTGGCGCTTCCTCTGCCTCTGCAGCTGCTTGGTTAAAGTAGCAGCTTTTCTCCTGTTCTGCCTCTTTGCTCTCTGATGATGTTGGCGACCGGTTTCCATTTATATCAATTAGAATCCAGGGGGCAACCTCCGGATGAAGCACGACAGGAAGTGAATAATCTTGCAGTTCAAAGGGTGGCCACTGGGGGGCTGACTCCAAAAGGGAGCAAATCCCCACAGACTTCCGTGTTAAAATGATCAACTTCAGAGGTGAATGAAACAAGTTTAAAGCCTGGTGCAATCTTCGGTTTTGGTCTCAATCCGTCACATTTCCTCCCCTGACAACTGTACCGGGGTGAATTCTTTTGTTTTTGCATATTTAAGGGTGTGGCTTCTTCCCACTGACAGCTGGGCCGACCTGGCACGTACCGCGGTTGATGAGCCCACGCCCAGCTCCCCGTATGTTCCGCCTTATTCCCAATGTTTGAATGTGTTTGGATTTGGCAAGATGGCGACAAGGGACTCGCCCGCCATTTGCTTGGAAAGCACTCCAAGTCCATCTTTAAGTACAGTCTATGATTAGGATCTGATTTAGCTCGACAAATATTGCCTCTGTTCCTTCACCAGATCCAAACAAAGGGGTGAATGGGAGGCACTGTGGAGTAAATGTGTGAGGGATGGATGGACTGTGAGGAGGAGGAGATGATGATGAGAGAATAAAGAAGGAGTGAGAGTGAAACACAACAGGGGCTTAAGGTTGTTTGCTCAGAAAAGTCAAGCTCTGGGGTCCTGGGCAGAAAAGGACGAGTGGAATGAGAAAAACACTTTTCAATCTCCCTTTGACTCGGAACACACAGCCATCAGCCCGGAAGGTACACATGGAAATATATATATATTTTGTCGTGACTCACAGTAAACAACTCTGACTGAAGGCTACACACCACTGAGGTTACTACTGAGGCTACAACACCAGCACCGGCACAGACACACGACTGCACTTTGTGATCTTTTGTTTCCCTCACAAACAAAAAGTGTAAGAAATAAAACCGGCACTCGTGCGTGTGCGCACGCAAATCTCTAATCTTCTTACGAGCATAAACTCCGGAGAGTGCCGCCGCGTAATTATGAAGCGTTTTCTAATAACGGCGGTGTGAGGTGGATATAAGCTGCGTCCCGGGGGTAAACAATTAGATTAGATTTACATCTTCCCTGCGTTATCGGGGAGCTGAGGAGAAGCCGTCTGAGGGGGAGATCCCCTTACGACAGAGTTCATTGGCTTATCATGGAGATCATCCGCCGCCCTGCTCTCTCCACAGCAGATGACTCTCTGCCCGGCGGCGCTGAACCCGGGGAGCCGGGGCCCGGCGCTCACCTTGCCCACGTCTCCTTGGGCAAGGCTTTTAATCAGGCCAGCTCCACGGTCACTGCTCTGACCCTGCACTCTGAAATCTCTCCAGGACTTTTTTTTCCTTTTCTTTTTATCTTTGTATTCAGATAAAGCATTAAAGGCCCGTGGAACATCTTTTGATATCCGGCGACTCCATACAGTGCATCTCCTCTTTCAAAGGCTTCCTGCCACTCTCTGAAACACTCAGATTCACAGCAAATTAGTACAACAACTTCCCACGAGCGTGACAGATAATGGAGATGTGCTGGCGGTCGTGCTATTACCCAAAACTAAACCGACTTTCCACTTTGGTTCCAGCCCTGTTATCTCCCACAGAGCGAGGAAGCTGGAGGGTCTGCGGTAATTAGAGTGACGAGTCTCTCCCTTCATCATCGAAATAATGATAACCCTTCACCTGCTGCCGCAAAGGGCCCTGAGTTTCTTCTATGCAGATCAGGTCGCACACACACACACACACGCACGCACACGCACGCACGCACGCACGCACGCACACACGCACGCACGCACACACACACACACACACACACACACACTCCTCACCTGCTCCAGTTTCCAGTGGAACTCTGCAGGTCTGAAAGTGTCAACTTGAGTGAAGTCTCTCCTGAGCAGGAAGACCAGGCGGCAGTTGTGGAGGTACAGAGAGTAGTGGTGGCGGTTCATCTCTGGAACAGTGACATCACATCATGCTCATATCAACACAGGAAAACAACATGGAACTGATTCAGCAAAAACGAAACACCCCTTTATTCTAAAGCAGTTAGTACGAGCTGCACTGTTTTATACATAAAGCTGGAATGAATGAGCCAAATTTCGCTTTTATTTTGAAATGCTTCCGATTCCTGTCTGTGTGATTCTGTCGTGCTTAATGTTTACTTGTGAGGATGGAGCCCAGATGTGTCCTTAAACCTCCTTCAAAATAAAAATCTGACTTTAGAAAATCATTTGTTTCCAGTCCAATGTGCTTTTGAAATGTTTTTTTTTGTTTTATGAGCACAAGGGAACTGGTATTGTCTGCAAAACAAAAGTCTCTCATCTAAAATATTTTTCAACTTTTTGTGCAGAATAAATTTGCCTGACACACATTTAAAAGTTTCTTTGAGATTCTTATGTTTTTTCCCCCCCCCCCCCCCCCCCCCCCCAGAAAGGTAATTGCCCACTCCTGCTCTAAAGTAATAACACACTTATTCTTGGAGTCTGTTCTGGAGTTTGTTCTTTTTAGTAACTGAATTAGAACAGTGAGTCACACTTTCTTTTATATTGTGCTCTTTCAAATCCAAAGGCACACCTACATTATATCAACCATTTTATTGTCAATGTTTTCATTTTATTCTCCGTCCATAAAACTTTAGTGTACCCAAATATTAGATGGAGTTCAACATCTTTATGTCTGAATAAGTGATAAAAGGCAGATTCTGTCACAGAAAGAGCTGAGAGATAAAGTCTGTCCAATAATGAGAGTAACCCATGTGATAATTAAGTAGTTGGTGACTCCCCCAAAAGCTCTGGTGATATTTGGTTATAATATGAAAAGTCTATTTTTTTGTATAATCACCAAAAGGTTGATTAGATCCTGATCCAACATGAACCTGACTTCACTGCAGCATTACGAGATCAGAAAACACATTTCCTGTGCTAATAATGAGGCCACGGTGACAGCATGCAATTTGCAGATGGTTCCCATAATTACACAGATCAGACATTCGGTTCAGTTCAGGCATTTCATGGAAAAAAAAGTTTCAGAGAGCATTTGCTTTTGTGAACGTCACTTTGAGCCTTAATCATCCTGTTATTTCAAAAAAGGTGATAGACCGAAGTGATTAAAGCTCATCTCGTTGGAAAAGAGCAGTGTGAAAAGTTTCAGGTCGTTCACATTCCTGCCATAACGTGGGAACATTAAAGGTCAGGGCTCATTTGAGTCATGACTATAAATATTCCCTCTCTTGCATCTGAAGACGAATAAAAAAAAGAAGTATTTTTAAACACCTGTCTTGTCGGAGTTACACAGTAAGGTTTCCTTCTCGGCCCTGAGCCCCGGACTGGGCCCGTGTTTCATCCAGGTTGCTATGGTGAACTGGTCCGTCAGGTTCTGGGGAACCACGTGATCCGGCACGTTGGCCGCCTGGCGGCCGTCGAACCTGTAGATGAGGTCGCTGTCTCGCCCGCTGTCAGTCAGCAGAGTCGCCGTCCAGTTGGTGGACGGGCTGGGGGCAGGCAGGAGGTCGGTGCTGCCAGATGCTGCACCTGCATGTGCCAATCAGAGGAGAGGACAGTGTGGGGGGGACTCGGCCAAAAGCAAAGCTGGAGACAAGATGCTGAGTCATGCGTCAGTTCATGACCCAACCATGAATGTGTGTCTGCACTATTGTTTAATGAAACTATCATCATCATCATCATCATCATCATCATTATTATGATTGTCAATAATCATAATCATAATCATCATAATCAAATTAATATGTGCAGTATGTGGTAGCTTTAGTATAGTGGTTGGACTTTGTTATAACAGAAATGTAAAAAGTTGAAAAGCCATAAACATGGTTCAAGTCTGTTTGATTGAAACTTGTTAACAAATTGCATTACAAGACAAAGTCTATAAATAAATAGTTTAGTATTGCGTATGAGTAGTGGTAGTATTGTGAGATATGATAAAAAAATATATACAAATTGATATGAGGTCAGTGACAATGACAAATGAACTAAGCCTTTACATTTCCATAAAAACATTTTTCTTGTGCTCAAGGAGAAAGTCGGTCTTACTGAGTAATTAGTTACTGTGTTGAATTCGTGTTTCAAATGTACTTTATGCATCACAGTCCAACGCTGTCAATGAGAACGTGAGAGGGAAGCTCTGATGAACATGTCACAGTTTAATGCGACTCTAGAACTTCATTAAAAAAAAGAGAAGAATTTAAACGGCACACTAAAAAAAATGGCACATTAATATAGCACAGAAGTTACGACGTCAAGAGGTAATTTCCCGTTTGAATTAGAACTTTCCTCATTATTCCTCCTCTTCGCTCCTTCACCCCTTCAACGCGGCCTCGTATTTCATCGCTTTTTCCCTTTCCTGCACTTCGGCTAATTACCTCCCTCCCCTTTGTTTCTTTCGACATGTCTTTCCTCTCCTTACCGCAGAGTTTCTGCAGGGACTTCTCGGAGTAGGTCTCGCGGTCGCAGCCCTTCCCGATGTGGTTGGTCTGCAGCTCCACCATCGCCCTCACGCCCGACAGGGGACCGCCGCACGTTTCCAAACGCATCTTGGGGAACAGCTGCTTGCTGCCGGTCCCTGGTTCATAGTCCACTCGCTTGTTCCAACCTTTAAGAAGCAAGCACTGAGGTCAGCTGATCTCATGTGCTCCAACAATACAGAGGTCAATATGAACTTTTGACCTTTGAGCACGTCAGTCTAATCACAGGTTTTATTGCCAAGAATGGATTAGAATGACGTGTCATAGGGCAGGTTCATTTACTCATTTAGCCTTTCGTTCTCTATTATATCGTATAATATAAGGAGAGCGGTGGCTGTGCAGTTCGAGGAGCAAGCTGTTCTCTTACCTGAAGGTCAGAGGGTCAATTCCCACGCGGGGAAGACACTAAAGCTCACATTGTCCTGTGACTGAATGAATGTCAACTGAACTGTAAAGTGCTTTGAGGGTTCATCAAGACCTGATAACACTATATATATATATACATATATATATATATATATATATACATACAATAAACTGTTTTGTGGTTGAGTTGGTGAAAGAGTTTTTACCAAGAAAAACATATCATAGAAAGTTGGTCTAAATTTGAAGAAACTCCTAAAAGACAATGTTTAAGCCAAAAACCAGACTTATGAGACCATATGACCTTGACTTTCAATCGTCATCAGATCAATCCAGCTCTGATCAGTTAATCAGTTTGTAAACGTACATTTGTGCCAAGTATGAAATCATCTCGGAAAGTTCATGGGACAAAAAAAGCAATCTGTGAAACCAGAGTGACACAAAATGTCAGAGCATCAAAATCAATTCAGCTCATCCTCCTGCTCAGTTGACTGATCAGTTTGCATCAAATTAAATAAAAAAAACATTCCCTAAAGGTTTTCTTGGAGATGTTGTGATTCGACGGATGAATGGGTCAGATGAATGGAAACATGATGCCTTCAGTCTGTCACAGTCTGTCACTGGTGCAGAGGCGTAGAGATACAATCACCAGACTGTTCTTTTTGTTTCATGCTCCTGTTCAAACTGTTTCAATATCTTCATCGTCCATCCGTCTGACGTATCCACTGAGAGCTGGTGTCACTGGGGGTGGACACGGACACAACCAGGCAACAATGGGAATCAAACCGACAACCACTGTGGGTCTCCCTTTTCTCTTATCCTGCGTGCGTAGCTCGATGAGAGCAGCACACAGAAATGTAGGGAGTCGAACTTTGTGTTCTACAACAGGTTGACAAGTAATAAGAACGTGGGTTTTGAAGCGACGACAGGTGACGGAGCAGGTTGGCGACTGGGGAGCGCGGAACATTCTGAGGTCCGACTCCGTGCTGAGTCAAAAGTGGACGGGAATGTCCTGTTAACAGGACAAGTCTGGTGGAGACGGTGCTTCCCCTCCCTGTAACTGTCAGTCCTGTGGGCTGGTGTTACATTTTCATTAGCCAGGTGTTATATTTATCCTCAGTGTGTGTGTGTGTGTGTGTGTGTGTGTGTGTGTGTGTGTGTGTGTGTGTGTGTGTGTGTGTGTGTGTGTGTGTGTGTGTGTGTGTGTGTGT
>JAFBJT010004585.1:19340-39462 GCA_016785325.1 Chascanopsetta lugubris | reverse complement strand
TCGCGCGCGCGCGCGCGCACACACACACACACACACACACACACACACACACGTTAACAGAAAATTAGAAAAAGTTTTTTAAAAGTTTTTTTTTTTAAACAAAAGAGAAAGAAAAAGTTTCCACAGGAGAGACGCTGTGTAGCTGTGACTGTGTCAGAGCTCCATCACAGACGGAGGGAGGAGGGAGGAGGGAGGGAGGGGCTGAGGAGGCAGAGAGGGGCGGGGGGCGGATCACGGGAGAGTGATTAGACTGAGGAGGGTGGAGGAGGAAGAGGTTGACAATGGATGAATCAGCAGAGGTGGAGGAAGATGGGGAGTGTTTTTTATACATGTTCATGATGGGTCTTGTCATTAACTGTTTCGTGAAACAAGTTTTCATGTTTTTGCAGCTATGCTATTATCTAGCGGCTATACTATGGAATTACAAGTTAATCTCTATTATACATTTCCCGTGAAATGGTGTATAGCGAATAAACATTTAATATAGAAAAGTAAACAAAATATATTTTTGCTGAAAATCTTTCATACTATATCGAATGTGTATTTAGTTATCTATTCCAATATGTATACATTTAGTTTTTACTGCTGTGGCACCATCTAGTGGCTGTTAAGGGTAAGTACAAATTCCAGCTAAAATAAATAATAAATACCAAGTAAGTCTGAATAAATGAATAAAATAACAAGATGTTCTGATTAAAAAAACATATCAGTGTTAACTCTACATTGCCGTTCATTATTTCTACATGCATGTGTATGTGGAGGAAAATATCATCTTCTTTTTTTGTATAGTAAAAAACTTTGGATGACTGTTGTCTAGGAGTATATTTTTTCATAACTTTGATCTGCATTTAAATCCTGTAGATTGTTATATATTTCAAATTAATTGTATTCATTTTAATAAACATTTAATTCATATCCAGTACATTCAATGTGATGTTGCCTGGACCGGGACTTTGAATATGTAAAATGATATTCAGAGGCTCCACTGATGCCCTCACAACAATGACTGACACGATAAAACATCCCATATTAGAAGGGTAGATATCAGAGTAGTTACACTCCAGTCTGCTGGTGTGTATTTGGCCTGATATTAGACCTGGTGGAAGGAATTTCCCAGCAGGCCTCACTCCACTGAGACTTGTGTTCCTTCATTAAACATGGTTGGAGGCCACCCTGGATAGTTCTTGCTCAGTGAAGGGGCAAAACGTCAGTGTTGCCTGGCAATAATTAAACTGCATATTAGTCAAATGTGTCAGTGAGGTGCAAAGAGCAGGACGATCCATCTCTGTGTGTGTGTGTGTGTGTGTGTGTGTGTGCATGTGTGTGTGTGTGTGTGTGTGTGTGTGTGTGTGTGTGTCTTTAAAAATGAGTTTGCTCTGAACACAGATGAACCTAAGATTTCATTCGTTGATGGTCGTGGCGACAGATGTTGACCAGTTATCCACACATCTCCACACGAGGGTTGACTAACTTTGCCTCTTTAAATGATTAACCCACAGTGGGCCTGCTACCCCCAGCAGACACTGCAGCTATTCTGGAAACCTCTCTTCTCACTTCACTCCTCAGTGATGTGTTGACTCTCCTGGTGCAGTGGTGTGGTCAAACACTCGTGACGGACGCCTCATTGATCTGCGGAGCAGGACATTCCTTCCCTGTGTGGTGGACGGCAGATGTATAGTTTGAGTACATTGGAAACAAAAGGCGGCGGCATGTTGGGACTCGATGTGCGGTGATGATCTCAGAGCAGCCTGAGCTCTTCCTCGGTGAACACTGCACCTTCGTATCACAGGGTTACATTCTGTAGGGTGAGAGCATGAGGGAGTGACTCTGGGGTGAGATGTGGATTAGAACGGTTGGTGGAGTTTGAGTTCAGACGGTGGAGCTATGGATGCTTTCAGAAACAAGAGGAATCCATGGAGGGTTTATGAGACTGAGGTGCCACACACCAGGTTGTGGTGAGTTTTCAAAATTGTATCTTATCTTACATCGTCTCAACATATCACTAACTGATCTTTGCTCTTGGTTGCGGTAGTGCCGACATTACATTTACCATTTTAATTCTCCATTTGGACTTGAATGACATTTCCAAGTGTTATGTGCCTTCTATTATCTTATTCAAAACTCCATTTGTGCTTCAGATGATTCCATGTTAAAAACTACAATGTAAAGTGTGAAGGTAAAATACACTGACAAAGAAAACTCTCCACTTGCAGTAATTCTTCTGTCTAGAGTCTAAACCATTTTGATTCATTCTAATAAATACAGATACAAAATTAAGTGTTACATCCACATCATCCTCTGTCCCTTGACTCACTCACTTCCTTCTCTCCCTCCATCCCCCAGCTTCACCCCAGAGCCTTTCACATGCACCGGCGTCTTGACCTCCCTTTTCAGCGAACCTCTTCACTTTTATCACTTCATTATTTCACAGTTCCATTGCACTGACTGTGAGAAAACTCATGCATATGCTGATGGAGCTGATGGAGTAAAGAGCTCACAATGCTGAGACATGTGACCTGTTGTTTGGGGCTGTAGTCTCCCTGAGCAACAAGGCCACACAGGAACTACGGATGGAGGTGAAGAATACTGTGAACTTTCTAATACGCCATCTCCCAAAACTAGAAAAGTCCCTTGGCACTTAATTGCACATGCATTTAACCAGATGTGCACATTTAGACTCACAATCCATCTAATGTATTGGAAATGCTTAGTAAGAACTTCAAATGATATCTATCTATCTAATTATCCATCTATCACCCTTCCCTCGATCCTTTGAACCCTCCTCATCCATCCTTGTATCGATTCACCAAAATTAAGTCCATCAGTCTAATCAGTTGTGTATTATCCCAAATCGGCCACTAAGGGGCGCTGCATTCATTCATTCATTTTCCCTCACCCATGTGGTTTGACCAGGGTAAAAATAGGAAACTGAGGGAAAGTTAATCCATCATGCGGCAAAACTGCAAACAGAAGGAGAAAAACAAAAACTATAAAACAAATCATTGTAAAAATGATTCCATAAGAATGAAAACAAATGAATCTTCCCCTGATCTCCCTCTGTGTGCAGTGACCCAGCCTGTGGACTCAGCCCTGCAGAGAAACTCAGCCCTAAGAACCTGCAGCTCCTCAGAGACGCGTTCACCTCCCAGGGGACTGGAGAGCCTCAGGCCCACGGGGACAGGCCGAGCGGGAAGAGCAGGAGGAGCAGGGGATGGGGACAAGGGGACAAGGGGATGAAGCTGGAGGAGTTTCGACAGGTTCTGAGGA
Source organism: Chascanopsetta lugubris (assembly GCA_016785325.1). Classification (NCBI taxonomy): domain Eukaryota; kingdom Metazoa; phylum Chordata; class Actinopteri; order Pleuronectiformes; family Bothidae; genus Chascanopsetta; species Chascanopsetta lugubris. Next base: position 36,195 of record JAFBJT010004585.1, on the reverse strand, counting down.
CGGTGGTCGGTGTGGATGTTGAGGACGCGTGGGTCCAGAGGTTTTTCAATGAGGTAAACACAAACATCTGCATGACATCTCATCCCTGTGTCGTGCACCGATGATACACAGCACCACCATTACCAAACATGCAGGTGGACGTGAGTGGGACAGGGGAGGTGAGGTGGCGGCAGTTGTGTTCGTACCTGCTTCTGGAGTTCACGGAGAGAGAGAGGGCCTCCATCCCCACGGCTGCTCTGCTGGACACACAGCCGCACATCAGACACTGCTCTCACAACAAGGTACAAGCTCATTGGTCCACCTGCTGCACAGGAAGCACGGGGGTTCATTCGTTTTGTTAATTGCAATAATTACGACACACCTAAACAAAAGGTCACGTGTTTTTGTATGTCAACACGATATGAAACAATGTATTTGGTTGCAAGTCGCTGCACAGATAAAGAGATTGGCTCCTCAAATGTGAAGCCACAGTGTCTTTATCGCCACCCAGTGGCAGGCTGCAATGGAGCTGATCCACTCCATCTCCTCCATGTTAGTAGAATGGATCCCGACTGGGTTAAATAGTAAAAAAAGAACTGAAATTGTCTCAAAGATAGTTTTAGTCCAACTGATGAGCTGCATTGTTGTCATCATTAACCCAGAATGACCCTTTTTACATCAGGAGTGGTCCCATTCTATGGAGGCTGCCATGTTGCACCACCGTGTTTTCACAGTTTCCCTCAAAGGAAAAACTACGAGTGACGTCCAGCATGCAAGTCCAACAGTGGATCCTTAATCCTGCCCACTGTGCCTTTAATAAGTTATTTACAGCAGTAAAATGAGGCCAAGTGTCATGATTGACAGCTGAGATCTACAGAGCCCTGACAGTTAGTCTGGTTTTAAATGACGCTATTTGCTGAAGTGTTTGTGTCTGGGATATTTTGAAATCAGGTCATTGTGACCTGTCAAAGTTTCCTATCCGACCTTTGTGTGAGGATGCTGCTGCTGACTGTCTATTATTGTCTATGTGGATTCACCAATACTCAGAGGCATTAGCAAACAAATGAATATTTCAGTTACAGTGATTTTATTCAGTGACCTGTGAGATCAGATGTACGTCCTCTGCATCTGCAGCGGGAGCCCACAGTGCGAGTGGTTGCTGTCTCCCATCCTCCTCCACTCCGCTATGTAAGCGTCAGTAAAGGGGGTCAGATCACGGTCTGGAACAGCAGCCTACACATCCTCAAAACTATTGGGGTGAGTGACATCATGCCTCCACTTTTACATCCAAGAGGACACACACACACACACAAGCGCGCACACACACACACATAGACACACACTCACACACACTGTTTTACACTGACTCCTCATGCAGCTCGCTGGAGACCCTTCGGAGGAAGTTGCCAACACAAGGAGGTTCAGAGGCTGGGCCACTGATGCGGTTTACATGGGCAACATCCACATGGTTGCCATAACAACCGACTGCAGGGACCTGCGCTTTGTCAATGTCTCAACCGCCAGTGTACATGAGGAAATACAACTATTTGGTACATTATAATAACAGTTTCCCTGTGGCTGGTCACTGATGGATTGCGATAATATCCGAGAATGTAAATGTACAAATGTGACCTCGTCTCTCTCTCAGGGTTTCCTGGTGTCCCCACTGCTCTTTGTTACTGGCATGATGTGCAGGTATGAGCCCTGTTCTACTGTGGCGTTGGATCTGATAAACTGTGGAAACTTATAGATCCTAACTTATATTATTGTCATTGTTAATTGAAGTGTCAAGGGCGCCCCCCTCTGCTGATACTGGGGGATGAAAAGGGAGGAGTCCACCTGATGTGGTTCCTGGATCCATCCAAAGGCCTTTTTAAGATTCCTCGGAAGAAACAGGACAGCCCACATAGAATTTATTTCCCAGTAATAATAACGACTGAGCCTTCTAATAGAATTTCTAAAAAGCTCATTGTGAAACCAACCATTTCCTAATAACCCTTATTACTTGTTGCCCACCTTGACAACAGGACCTCAGTGAACACAGCATGCTGGTCACCCACCGTTACATCCCCAGCGTTCACCAGGAACCGATCAACAGGGTGATGTTTGAACCCAGCACCAGCGTCGTCATGACGTCCTCTGACAGTGAATCCAGCTCTGTGGTGTTTCTCAGTGTGACAGTGAAACGGAAACCATACGTTTGGAAAATCAACCAGGTAAAGAACATCTATTCTTTTCATTTCACTTTGACTGATTAAAGGGGGGGGGCATGCTTCTTATTTTGGCCCCAATCCAAAGTGTAATCTACAGTATATCAAGCATGTTTGAAGGTGGAGGATTGAGTGACACCTTGTGGTGGAGTTGCATGTTGCAGCTGAATACCCCCCCCCTTATCAGAGGCAGCCATGTAACTCAGAATCGTCAAATTTAAACACGTTTCTTTGGACAAATAAACACTAACAGAGAGGACCTACTCAATGCTTGGAAGGGAAAATCATTTTTCACACTCTGCCTTTAAATGTTTAATCCTCTAATACTATTTGCAAACAGTAGCAGTATGACACTCATTTAAATACTCCAGAAAATATGCAAACCCAGCCAACAATCTCCTAATGGAGCCACATTTACAGGTGCAGTGCGTGGGATTACATGTTCTGATATTGAATACTGCTTCTAAACATAAAAGAGAGACTATGGCAGCCTGCAGGTATTATTGAAGCTCAAAAGTGTTAAGCTTGTCCATTCTGGGCTACTGTAAAAACATGGTGGTGCAACATGGCAGCCTCCACAGAAAGGACCCACTCCTGATGTAAATATAAGGGGGCTCATTCTAACTGACTCCTGAGCTGAAGGCAAACGCGCATAGGAGGGGAGGGTGAGGTGAGGGGTATTCAGCTGCAGCATGCAACTTCACCAGATGATGTCACTAAATCCCCCCCCCCCCCCCCCCCCCCCCCCCCCCCCACCCCCCCCCCCCCCCCCCCCGAATGGGCCTAAGGTGACATGTGTCAGTCACAGTGCTCTGATCAGGGTGACACTGACCCAACCCAGAGGGTTGGGTTTTGAAAAATCAACAAACATCAGTCTGGAAAAACATTTAGGATGAAACTGAAGGTCCATATGTGACATATGTTACATAACCGCTTCTGTGAATTACCCCTGACCACCGTTTTATCTGGGAGAGCAAATATGTGTCCAGTTATTCATTTATACAGTTTGCAGCTGCCTGGCACATATGAGAGAGAGAGAGAGAAAATTAACTGTCGAGACAATTTAACAATGAGGACGCCCTTTAAAACTCCTCAGCGCAAAACTCGTGAGTCAGTTACAAGACTGTGTTTTAACCTTTCACTACTAAGTCTGCACGTCTCTTCCTCAGGGCGCCAGATGTTTTGACTACAGTGAACCTCTGCAGCTGATGGTCACGGGAGGCTGTGACCACGCACTCAGACTCTGGACTCGCTTCATTACCACACGCCCCACCGCCGCACTGCTGGGTCACCGCGCCGCCATACTGGATGTCACAATCTGTGAAACCGTCGGGCAGATCTTCAGTTACTCCAGAGATGCAGTGAGTCATTAAAGGGGCTGCATGTTATTTCTTAAACCTGACATTTTCAGAAATAGCTGATAAATATTAGTCATCCCAGAGGTACTTCATTAAAGGACCTATGTGAAGTTTTTTTTTTACTTGGAAGTGTTTAGAAATAGCAGCACATGGCTTTATATAGAATTGCAACAGAAGACTGTGCCACTCTATAATACCACTTTTTACCACTAGAGTGAGTTGTGGTAAAAGGGTTTTCTGTCGATCTCCTGTCCACATCACCATCCAATTGCGTTTAGTAGCTTCTTAAGAGCAGTTATGTTGAGTGCATCACCGTCACAGAAAATTGCAGTGCTTCCTCCTGTGTCCACTTCAAAGTAAAAGCCTCCCAGATTTGGAAGGAAGTAGCAAAGCTTCAGAGCATCGCGAATGCACGAGTGGATTCATGTTTCTTTTCCGTTCTCAGGAGCTGAGACTTTGGGACATTTCCACGCATCACTGTTTGAAAACACTCCGCCTGCAGTTCCCATGCCTGCAGTCGGGTCGAATACCGGAACATGGCAACTTCCCTTTCTTGTTTCTGACCCCGCCTCTTCCTGTGGAGCCTCATCTGGTGATAGGATGCAAAGATTACCTGGCACAGCTCTACCTGGCCAAAAGCAGACGAGGAGGAGGTGGATGGCTGACGGATGGCGAGAGGGACAGCGGTGCGTCCCTCACCTGTGCTCTGTACAACCCCACCCTGAGACAGGTGGTGACGGGACACGCTGACTCGTCCGTGTCTCTGTGGGACGTGGGGACGGGGAGGAGGCGGCTGCAGATCTTTAACACTCACGGAGAGAACGAGCTCCTCTGCATGACACTGGACTCCTCCCACAGGAGACTGATCACCGGGGCTCGCAACGGCACGATCAAGGTTCGAACCCACACCTTTGTTTATCCGGCATCTCGGGTAAAGCAAGTTTGTTAAACTGTAATCCCTCTTTAATCCAGGTGTGGAATTTATTAAACGGCCTTAACCTGCACAAGATGGAGCCCGTCTCCGAATCTGATGTCACCGGGTTGGCCTGTCTCCGTGACGACAGACTGCTGGCTGTGGGAAGGAGCCGGCGGATCGCTCATTATGATATTGCGGCAGCAAAGGTAAAATTAAAGTAAACGGATATAACTGTGTTTCAAAGTAACACCAGGATGAGAGGCAGCCTGTTTCCTCCCCATGACCCCGCCCAGCATCGGTGACAAAGGAAAAGGGAGTGGTCAGATCCGTGGCTCCACCCCGGGTGTGATGTCACAGGGTCCCAAAGTACATCTGGGGGGGGGGGGGTGTTCTGCTGCAACATGCAACTTCACCACTAGAGGTCACTGAATTCTACACATGGCACCTTTAAGATGTTTCGTAAAGACAAACAGAGAAGGTCGTCCAACCGCAATCTTTAGTTTATAGTCTTACCGTAACTTCTCCTCCAGATGTTGAATGCTGGATGATGAGTCTCCGACGGACATCTATCACCACGGCAACCAATCCGAATCTTTACTGCAACAACAACACAACAATACAGTATGAATTCAAATTTAAAGTGAGTCAATAACATGCATAAATCATACTGTTCTGTCTTTGTATGATATGAGGACGTTTCCAGGAAGTTAATAGATACGTCGCTATGTCCACCTACATATTTATTCACCGGTCATAAGAAATACAGATGAAGTCACACCAGCGCCAGGATAAACTCGGGCGGAGCTCCAAGTCTGGGCGCACACACCTCAAAAATCCTGTGAAACGCTCACTCTCTCAGACTTTACCTGCCATCTGCTCTGCGGTTCAATCCATCCCATAAAGAACACAGAATTAATGCTTCTCCGGCAGATTCCTTACTTTACTTCTCCCTCAGTTACAGTGTTCCTCCCTGTGAGGCTCCTCCGAGCGTCAGTGGAGGCGGAGCTCTAAAAACACATTTTAAAGTCCACACACACAGGTGGGGAACTGATTTCAATTAGGGCCCAAATGAAACACGTCCACCTGGTGACATCAGATGTTTCTGTGACCTCCATCATGCTGAGTCTGCTGTTTAACAGCTGACCACAACATTGTAGCAGAGGTATCAACACATCCAGTAAACCAGGGAACAAAATGGAGCCATTTCCCACAGAGCAACACAAATAATTATACAGTGGGAAGTGGAGAGGAGAGAGGTTTACGATAAAAATAGCAAGGCTCGTACAAACAGTTCCCATTGAACTGTTTAAAGGTACAGCACCTAGGTTTTAGGGACACTTAGTGGTGAAGGTGTACATTGCAGTTGAATATGCCTCAGCTCAAACTTCACTTGTTGGCAAAGTAGATGAACCTTTAGTTATTATTACGACTAAAAAACCTGTTTGGTTTGTCCATTCTGGGCTACGGCAAAAATATGGTGGTGCAACATGGCGGCCTCCGTAGAGAGGCCCCGCCCCTAATCCACATAGAAACAGTAACGTAAACAGCAGTTCCTACACCGAGACCGAGACGTCGCTTCAATCCATAGAAATTGAATTACAACTGTATAATCACCCCCAATGTATTAATTGTTTTTTACATAACCGTAAAATTAGCCCTTTAATGTAGGTCCACCCTATGGAGGCTGCCATGTTTTTACAGTAGCCCAGAATGGACACACTAAACATCTTTTGAGTTTCAATGACGACTGAAGTCGACCACAGGTTCTCCTGCACGCTCAGAGGAATGAAGGTGAAGCGATGGATACAACGTGTAACTTCACCTCTAGGTGGCACCAAATCGTACACACTGCACCTTTAAAGCAAAGTCTTGCACAATGCACCTTCAACTCACTTCACTGCTCCTGTAGGATTTGTATGTGAGAGCCGACATGTCATGGAAGTCCAGAGGCGTCCACAAGGCTGATGTCCTGACTGTGAGTCAGTGCTGGGCTCTGGGGGTGGTGGCCACCGGGAGCCAAGATGGAGACATCGTCATCTGGAGGCTGGAGACACAGGGGCCGGTGTCTCACCTGCAGGGAGACAAACAGGCAGGGTGAGTGGATACAGCCCCAGTACAACCATAACCATCTATCATCCGCTGTCTGCATGACAGTGGGGGATGAGTGAGTGAAGCATGGACCGTCTCAGCGCTGCCACATCCGGCTCTTTCAAAGAATAGTCGTGATCCATAACATAAACTTCCCTTTCTTTCTGAAGTATCTTGATATATAATAATAATAATGGTCCACTCTGCTTAAACACATTTTCTACAAATCTTAAAGCTCAGTATTGAACTAAATTTGAGATTTTATTTTGAAAAAAGTCAGTTGCCAAAAAAATCTGATTCGGTGACATGTAAAAAAATATATAGAAGTAACAGCTGAACAGTCAGTCATTACAATCCATAAATAACCCACATAAAAACAAACAATACAAATTCTGAAGCATATTATTTAAATTAAAAAAAAGGCTGGCAGTAAATTCATCATGACTGAAGCATGGACCGTCTCAGCGCTGCCACATCCGGCTCTTTCGAAGAATACGCAAACAGTCGTAAATTCAACAGACGCGATGAAAACATTGATGTTTGATTTGTACGTGTTTATGGGTTCAGTTCCTGTGTGTGTGCAGCGATCAAAGCCTCTATTGTTTGTTTTGGTGGCAGCAGGGGCGGATCCAGAGGGGGGGGCCAGTGGTCCCAGCTGAAATCCGACAGAGTCACTCTCTAGTTTGAAAAAAGACACTTGAACAAAAGACAATCTCCAAAATATTTTCAACAACATGTGAGCCTGAAGCAAAGCTGCAGGGCAAACACGAAGCAGGGAATGACTGAACTGTGAACCTTAGCGGATCCAGAGTAGTGTATGGATGTAGGAGATAGAGTTTGGCCCTTCAGAGTAAATTGTGGCCCCATTATGACCCCCAAATTGGAAAAGTCCTAACCAGACCAATCAGCAGTTGCACATGAGGGTTCCTCCCCGTGTACAATGTAAACATAACAACTTCAATCATATTATCATCATTGTTATCATTGTTATTATTATTGATATTATTACTGTTATTGTTATTATTATCATTATTATTATTATTATTATTATTATTATTAGTGTTGTTGTTGTTGTTATTGTTATTATTGTTATTATTATTGTTGTTGTTGATTTCTATGTGTGTCCTTAACTGTAATCCAACTTCTACACTACTGGGTCTGTCCTACCTCAGCTTGCGTGAACCCAGCGCGGCGCCCCCTGTGGACAGCCTCCTGTTCCTGCAGCACCGAGCCGCTGACAGAAAGTTGAGGAACAGAGGCGTCCTGGTGTCATCGCAGGGCGGCCGCCTGAGCTTCTGGAGCGTCATTGGAGAGACGCGCTCTTACGGTGAGGAAGACACCAAGGGACACGCTGCAGGTGGAAGTGATGGAATACTGCTCTGTGAAACCTGGATGAAAGGGTGAAATACATCAACCGAGAGTGCCTCTGTGAGTGCGAGGAGGTGAAAAGAGCAGAGCTGGTTGACGAGCAGCTGTCACTTTAAATGATCCTCTCATGCGATGGATCGACTCTCAGCCAGAACTGTGAAACACAGACTCAACTGTCGACTTGGACATAGTTGTGGGCTGCCATTCCTAGAGGCCCACAACTATGTCTCTTTCCAGATCCCATCTGTGCTTAGTGGTGTGGGACTCGTGCACTGTGACCACAGCAAGTGTGCACGCATGCATGTGTGTGTGTGTGTGTGTGTGTTAGTTATCCAGTGTGCTCATTTGTCTGTTTTTTTGTTGATGCCAATTTTTTGGAGCAGGGAGGAATTTGCAATCGTGACATAACAGGGATATTTGTGACATAACAGAAAACTTGGAAAAAGGTAGCTATTTGTCTCCATAGAACCTTTGTCATTTGAGTCAAAACAGTTTGCTTGGAATTGGCAAGAAGTGGAAATATAAATAGATTTTCTTGAAGGCAACTGGAAGGAACCAAGTGTTCTCCCTGTGGGCCTTCGACTACATGAGACTATTGTGAATAACATTATCCAGACTTCATTCACCTCCTCTTGATGTTATGAAAAAAATGAAGCGATGCGAAGTGCAATGTTTAATCTTGTGTGATTTGGACAAGAGATACTTTCAATATTAGGTAACAATAACAGATAATGCTGGCGGGGTCTTTAGTCTATGATCCCTGATCCATAACATAAACTTCCCTTTCTTTCTGAAGGATCTTGGACAAACTATAATAATGGTCCACTCTGCTTAAGCACATTTTAATATGCATATACCTAAATAACCCACATAAACACAAATAATACAAATTCTGAAGCATATTATTTAAAAAAAAAATGGCTGGCAGTAAATTCATCATGACAATAACCCAGGTAGGATGGACACAAACTTTTCTTCACTAAATTACACTATATTGCTGAGTTGTTTGAGGCAGACTCTCTAATGACAAGGACTGGGTATGAATTTGCTCCAAACACCACAAGTTCATTCTTACACGTCAAACCTCTCTCCTCACCTCAGGTGAGTTTGACACTCCTCGGCAGCCCGGTGCTCGAGTTCTGAGTCTGACCTCGGATCAGCCTGAAAACACCATCCTGGTCTCTGGAGACAACATGGGCTGGGTCCAGATCTGGGACATTTCCCACTACGCAGTGGACGTCCAACACCAGGTGAGCTGGTCTGAATTCAAAATAAATAAATAAATAAAAGACACATGCACTTACAGATGTTGCACCTCCACACAGCCTGTGTGTGAGTGCCCTGCGCTGCTGCAGAGCTGGAGGGCCCATCGGAGAGGAGTGGTGAGCGTGGAGGTCCTGGAGGCGGCGGAGCGGCCGCTCGTCTTCACGGCCTCGGCCGACGGCTCCGCCGGACTGTGGACAAGAGGCGGAGACCACGTGGGATGGTTTGGACAGGAGGCGCGGTGGGACGTCAGTGATACGGCCGCGCACCAGAGGTGAGACTATAAACATAGCTCTGATAACAGGAGGAATGGGAAGCATTTGGAGGGAGGGCTGGAGGAGCGGTACAGATACACAGTCGTTTGGTGTTTACTTTTACAGTTAAAGTGGATTTTTCTCATTTTAAGAGTTAAGTATAATGTAAAGTATAAAGATTTCCAGTGTTGGAAGCACCCATGGGAACTATTTTTCCAACCCATGGCCACTAATGCGTGGAAGGATCTTAGACTTGCATGCATGGTCATTTGGTTATGGTAGCTTGGAGCACCATGGATTGTTTGATTGTTACGAACTCTACAAAATAAAAAATAAAAATAAATTGGCCATCTTTAAAGGTGCAGTTTGAAAGATTTGGTGACATCTAGAGGTGAAGTTGCATGTTGTATCCATCCCCTTACGTTCACCCTTCGGAACATGCAGGAGGAGTAGACTTCAGTTGTCATGAAAACTCAAAAGATGTTTAGTACGTCCACTCTGGGCTACTGTAAAAACATGGCGGCCTCTGTAGAGAGGACCTGCTCCTCATATAAATATACATCAATGGGCTCATTTAAAGGTAATGGTAAAAACATTAAAAAAAAAAAAAAACATTTTCGGGATCATGAATTCATGAAAATCTCAGTATGTAATTGTTGTAAATATTTTTCTAAGTGACAAAAATGCCCCAAATCTTACACACTGCATCTTTAAATGCATAAAAGCAAAGCACTGGAGCAGTAACTTTGAGGGTTAACACATTCATATTTCCTGTGCCTGAGGGGCTACCATATATGGACATGTGACCTCACACATGTATTCACCATATCCAGTCACAAATCTCGGTATGACCCCGTGTTAACATGACATCGGCTTCAAACAACACGCTGTAAAAAAAAAAAAAAACACACCTGGCTCATCCGTCCTGCCAGTATCAGATATGGACGTGTCCAAAAGGGGTGATGTCATCCGAGAGTGAGCAATAAATCCTAATGATCAAATCGAGTACGGAGAGGGTTTGTGAGGGGGGAATACATCACCATGCTCGCTGGTTGTTTCCACAGCTGTTCGAGTCCTTAATAGAATTTAGAGTTTGGCTAAGGGTCGTAAACTCTGGCTCGGCTCGAGCCGTGGTTGTGTTTCTGTCTCGTGTGAGGTAACTTGGAGCCGAGAGGGGTGAAGTGTCCAGAGTGATTCGATCTCGGGAACTGAAACCGGAGCCCGAATCATTACATCCTTTGATGCGATGGTGGCGCTTGTCAGAATGAGCTGGTGATGGTTTCTGCCCGCGGTGGCTAAATGAGAGCTCGGGAGATTGTGCTGAATTTGAAATGATTGGTTGCGGTGATTTAATACGTACGTGTGTGTTGAAGGGAAAGTTAGTGGTCTCGCATCCGCGGCCCCTCTCATCCATCTCTGTGGCTTCTGATTCGTCGACCGCCGCCTGGTCCGTGTGAGCCGGTCTGACACAGTATGTACTTCCATATATGTGAAGGCAGGATGTACAGTGAAGTCAGCCAACACGGTGTCTTCCGGGTGAAGGGCGAGGCTGAGGATTGAACCCATGACCTGATGCATTCAAGGAGCTGGCTCTACCACTGAGCTACACTGCCCCCCCAAACAAAAGGAAAACATGAAGATAGCCATATGGAAAGAATCAGGACTAAGAGTAAAAATAAATTCTTAATTTCTGAGGCGGCCCTGTGGAAACACTCAGATGTTTCACAGCTGATCAAAATTCCTCGGTGAGCTTTTATGTACCTCCACGTCCATCAGGCCGAGATTTTACATAACTTTGAATTACAACCTGGGGTTTAATTCACCCTCAGATAAGTCCTCCCAATGGACACACACACACACACACACACACACACACACAGCGCAGAGATAGAGGACAGCTCTACTTCTGGTTTGAATCAAACGGTACAGGCAGCGTTCTCACAGATATCAGACTCTGCGCCTGAATCCGATCCAGCAGAGATCACTGATCTGAGAGCCGGCGCGTCTGCGCCCAGGACCTGATGCGAGTCCGACAGCAGGAGCCTCTATCTAAAGTAAACAGCCCTGTGTTTGCACAACTGAATCCCTCTCAGCACCGGCTGACATCTTTTCCCTCTCTCACACCATCAGGGAGATAAAGGACCAGCCAGGGCACGAGGAGGGGACGACCGAGAGTGACAGGGGGAGAAATGTCCCACGTCCACCAACAACTCAGGAAGAAGGTGAAGATTCAGTTTAAAGGTGCAGTGTGTAAGATTTTGGTACATTTTTCTCACTTCTACCTGTAGTACTAGAATTTCAAAACAGTCACATAGACATTTTTACAAATGTACCATAACCTCAAGGTGTGACGTGCTTTATACATAAAATGAACCCTTTAATGTCTATTTACACCAGGAGCCCCCTATGGGGGCCGCCATGTTTTTACAGTAGCCCAGAGTGGACATACTTAACATCTTTTGAGCCTTAATGACAACTGAGGGCTACCATAGGCTCTCCCCCATGCTAGAATGGGAAGGTGATGGACACAACATGCAACCTCGCCTGGAGATGTCACCAAATCTTACACACTGCACCTTTAACAGGTGTTTTAAACAGTCTGACACTCCCATTCAATCATGTCTGATTCCACCACATGATGAAGCATTCCTCACATTCTCCTCCTCTGAAGTCTGGAGCTCAGTTTGGGAATATTTAGGCTGGATGTTGTCCTTCATAGACGCCTGCCAGGTTTTTCTTTTAATGCACTAAAGGTTTGTGTGTGTGTGTGTGTGTGTGTGTGTGTGTGTGTGTGTGTGCGTACCTGCTCCTACACGTTCCATTCGAAATAAGCAGTAACCTTTGCTCATCTCTGCAGACATGCACTCACTTCATTAACTGCATTTATAACACATTGCTTCCTCCAAGGAACAACATTTATATTAAATCATAGATTCATCCCTTGGATACATGGAAATGCAGACTAGAGTCGGAGGGAACCAAAGCATCACAGAAAACAATCATCACATTACTTCACTGTTAACAGATTCAAACAAGATTCTTTACACGGTGCAACATAGAAGCACTTCACGGATTTAGGGGCCGACCAACTTTAAATCCCCCCCCAAAAAAATTCCTGATGCATGAAAGACATTCTTCAGCCCAGATGATGAAACGATGAGGCTCACAGCAGGGAGCTGTCATCATATTGCAGACTCTTACAGACTCTATGGATCAACTCTTCCCCGAAGCCTCGCTCTTAGCAAACCACCACCGACGAGGACAAACACACAAACAAGTGCACTTTGTAAGCGATGGAGGGGGTCAACCACTAACTGGACAGTCGATGGAGTGATCCTCAGACCTTCCGGTTTGGGGACAGCTCCTCTAACCTCTCAGCTATCGCTATCCCATTGGCTTTGTAAAGAATCGCTATACGAGTAAAACAGTGCAGCTTGCGCAGTATGTTTACACAGTCCTCCTAGTGTTACTGGGCAGAGGGGGCGGAGTCAACTTGTTGACAACCAATTCTGCACAATATCCCTTTAACGATCAACAATCCGCTGAAAGAGATACAACGCGTTCTTCCTTGGAAACATCACCTTCACAGTGCATTTGGGAGGCGGTGCCTCTGCACCGTCATCAGCTGTGACCTTTGACCTGGATGATGTCATTGCACCAGAGTGTCAGTTCGCTGCATCTGTGACTCCTTGGCTCTGGTGCTGCTACGAAGCCACATTTGAACACTGGCTCTTCAACGTATGATTATGTGCAGTTCAGTCGAAGTCACACGGCCTCACTCCGACTTTGAGAAGCTTCACTCTCTGCTGCTGCTGCCGCTGCTGCGATGACTCCTATCTCCTGAATAATCGATAAACTCATTATTCCAACGCCTCTGCACCGACCACTCATTTTGCCTCTTTGGTCTAAAAAAAAGACAGAATGACAGAATTGTTGAAATCCTACCCCATCGTCGGCACGCACTGAGGTTTGTGGAACGTCCGTTCCGAGGCCGACGTGGCAATAAAAGGTTGAATCTATCCCTTTGGTTCTCTGCGTCTTCTCATCTCACCGGTGCTGTGACTTCACTACCGCCTGGTCGGGCTTCTCCTCCGGCAACATGTGATTGATGGGAAGGGATAATGAGAGCGGGATTAAATAGGGAATCGTGGAATCCTATTTTAGACCCGTGTGATGGGAACGTACTGATGACGTTCATTTGTGAATTTGCAGACCTCTGTTCCACTTCCCTCCGTCGCTGCTGAACCTAAAGGTTTCTCTTGACCTCTGCTTCCCATGGTTCCTCTCTCTCTCTCTCTCTCTCTCTCTCTCTCTCTCTCTCTCTCTCTCTCTCGCTCCATCCTTTTCTCCCAACTGTGACCTTGTCCCTTTGTACTCTGTGTTTTGCTGCCACGCTGACCATTTGTGGCCCAGACGTCGAATGAGGCTTTTCCTGTCGCTCTGGCCGGGTGGACTGACCGCTGAGCGATCGCAATTCAAATGTGAAAGAGAAAGCACTCCTTCTGCCTGTGCCAGATGTTTTCTGTGAGAGGAGTGTAAGAAATACCCTGATGTTACCGCTTTGGAGCACTTCATTTGTAAAGTTGGAGGCGGGGGTGGGGGAGGGGGGGCTTAAAGGGGCATACAGCTATTTATAAAGTATTTTTTCACATCATAGACTCAGTAGTGATTTTAGCAAGAGCTGAGATCACATTTTTAAAGACTATGTGATGCTGTACTTTGTGGCACGGCACTTTACAGACGGTCCCTTGACATGTGACTCCTCTGAGGTAATGAGTTGATAAGTCCGAATCTGTGAATCTTTCTATCCGAGTCACATAAAATGTGTTTACATTTCTCTCTCGCTCTCTCTCTCTCTCTCTCTCTCTCTCTCTCTCTCTCTCTCTCTCTCCAGGAGATACCTGACTTCACCCGTAATCCCTCATGTGAGGAATCAGACCAGCGAGAAACTGAGCTCACAGCATCTCGAGGGAAAAGTGAAACACGCACAACGTCTCCATCTGGATCAAAACAGAAATAACATGAAAACTATATCTATTGCTCTGTGACGACTACAGCCTGTTATGTTTTCTGTTCTCCATCTGTCGGTCCGGTGGTTTTGAAAACAATTCCTCAGAAACGGCCTCATGGAATTTTCTATCATATATTCAGCTGGAATCAATCATTTGAATGATTAAACCAATCACATTTTAGTTTGCGGGTGAACCGAACATTCCAGAAACACAAAAATCATTCACTATGATGTCAACTTCATAAAATGCATTCGATGAACAAAGAACTGATTACTGATTGTAAAGGTCAAAGGTCACAGAGGCGCCGACAGACAACCACATTATCATCACCCTAATTTCATGAGGTTATTTTGGAACTGTACATTTTATATGTTTGAATATATTTAATTAAAATAAGAATTTATTAATTTTATTAATTAATTTATACATTTTTCTCAACTTGTATGCGAGTAAGTGTTCGGTCCATCTCTCACTATTATTTTTACAGACTTTGTCAGGTAATTATAATCATTATGGGATGTTAAATGATGCTCTCATTCATTATGTATTAGCCATTAGCTGCCTGCTCACTTTGCCTTGTATAAAAACTTTATGGCAAGCATTTAGCTTTAAGTGGCGACTCTGCACATTAGATCCTCCAAGGTTCGTGGTGTTTAAATCCAAAACACTCACACTAACATTCTTACATTAATATCTGCTGACTCGTCAGTGGAAGCTTTTTAGTTATTCACAGACGTGGAAAGACAGTAAATAAAGCTTGGCCTTCTCCCTAAACCACTGCTTGAGAGTCATTTTAGCTATAAAAGCTTCCCTTTACCTGCGCGTTACACTTCTTTTATCCACCAAGGAGTTTGCACATGTTTCAGATTCCTCCGTCTGACATCTGTGTTTAACATCTCACCTCTGCTGAGCTGCGACACAAGTCCCAGTGCCCCATTTCTACTTGTTTTCTTTCCACCTTGGATTTTGAGGAACCGTCCGTGCAGCCGCTCGCCCTGGTTTATTTCCAGCCCCTGGATGTTGGATGTTAGATTTTGTATGTTGGAGCACGACAGGAAGCGAGTGCACGGGGCCTCGTCCTGGTGTTTGTGTCTGAGGGGATAAATACGGACGCAGCCCTGCACACACAGGGTGACTCATGTTACCTACTCAGGCATCGATGAGATCAAACCGGATCATTGAATCAAACCAAAAATCTTTTATATCGTATGTCTGCTGATGGATTTGATTTATACTTTTGGATTTTTCGCCTAAAGGGAATAAATGGACATTTAGCTTTAAGTGGACAGGTCACCTGTTAGCTTTAAGGTACCTTGTGTAGGATTTAGTGACCTCTAGAGGTGAAGTTGCACATTGCAGCTGAATAGCTCTGACCTCATCCTTCCCTTCTAAGCCGGAAGCAGAAACCATGGTAACCTTGAGTTATCATTAAAACAGTTCCTCCAGTGAGGATTACAACAACATGTGCATTCAGGTGATTGTACATCGCAAATCTTACACACTTCACCTTTAAAAAGGGTTTTCCAGAGACTGAGTGCAACTGCAACATTAAAATTAAATCAGTGGTCAAAACAAATGTGGCCACCGGTTTTTAAAAATAGCAGATTTTCATTTGGCGGTTTGTTTTCTAATTTTCTCTTGTTGTTGTAGCTGGGCTCTGGAAGGGAAGTCACCCACTCACTGTGTCTGTGCCTGTGTGTGCGGTTTGGAGTGTTTGGATGTCGCCTTTCACTAATTTCCACCATAAGCAAAGGATTTTCTGTTCAGAGAGGATAAAACAGCCTGGAGAGCACAACCCAGACAATCCAACTCCAACACACACACACACACACACACACACACACCTCCACACACACACACACACACACACACACACACAGCCGACAGATGTTCCAAAATACCACACTAACAACATTGCAGATGCAGGCTGGGGGAAATACCCAGCGAGGTCCTGGTTGCTGAGCTATGAAGTCGCTTGGGGGCTGAGAGCAGACAACAATGGCACCTCACACTTTGTGTCTCTCAGGTATCAAAGAGGACAGAGCACTTTGTCTGATGTGAATGAAGGGACGTGTTGTCTCCCTGCCTGCACCTCTCCTCTCCCCTCCTCTCCTCTCCTTCCCTCCTCTCCTCTCCTCCGCCGGAGTTGTGCAAAGAAGAGGAGTCTCTGCCGCCTCCAGCGCTTAGAACTCTCCGTGTGTCTCTGCAGGAGAAGTGGCGGTGGATCCACGTGTGGGATCTGCAGAAGGAAGGAAAGTGTAGCTGGGAATTTTAGCCTGGAGCGAGACAGACTGAAGGTCTGTGGTGTTAGAAAAAAGATGAGGCGGAGAGGAGGAGAGGAGGAGAGGAGGAGAGGACGAAGAGAGAGAGAGAGAGAGAGAGAGAGAGAGAGAGAGAGAGAGAGAGA
>JAFBJT010004585.1:0-19313 GCA_016785325.1 Chascanopsetta lugubris | reverse complement strand
AGAGAGAGAGAGAGAGAGGGAGGCTGACGGAGGAGATGTGGGGGGGAGGAGCTTGTGATACTGACGAGGAAGAGGAGAGGGTGACGGAGGGGAAGGGAACTTCGCCTTTGCAATTTCTATGGTGGAAGAGAGGGATGGCAGGGCAAGTTTAACACACACACACACACACACACACACACACACACACACACACACACACACACACACACACACACACACACAGATTCAACAGGCATCTACTCCAACACCTGTAACTCTACACATGCATGTTCACAACGCATCTGCCAGAAATCTGTAAGGCAGTTTTCCAGTTTACACACACACATGAATGAAAACTGGACTTGGACATGTTAAGTTGCATGCGCACACACACACACACATGCGCACACACACACACACACACACACACCCATTGCCTAAGAGTGGAGCCATCAGCTGGATGTGGTTTCATTCAGTTCTGCTGTGATAAGAAAAAAGTCTCCACCCCTTCCTGTTACTAAAGCAGGGGGGGAGGGAGAGAGAGAGAGAGAGAGAGAGAGAGAGAGAGAGAGAGAGAGAGAGCTGTCTGCACTCTCACTCACTTTAAAAATTGTAATTTTTAACTTTGTGTACATACCTACACAGACACACCTACTACACACACTCCCCCTTTCCTTTCCTTTCCCCTCCCTCTCTCTCCCTCTCTCTCTCCCACACACACACACACACACTCACACATATAAACACATGCTCTCTCGCCCTCTCGTACAGGGAGCACCGGGTCCGTGGAGGCAGCCAAACTGTCAGTGACTGTTGCAAACACATGCTCGCTCTCGGCTCGGCTCTTTCTTCTGCCGCCGCTGCCAAGGGAGGAGGAGGAGGAGGAGGAGGAGGAGGAGGAGGAGGAATAGAAGTGAGGCTGGAAGGAGCAGACTGAAGCACGCAGACAGAGAAGAGAGGAAGAGGGAGTTGGACCCACCTCAGCCTCTGTGACCGCGAGCGATGTGGAGCAGCACCTAGTCCGGACGCTCTTCACCCTCCTCCATCTTGGCTCCCTGTCGACCTCTCCACTATGAGGAGGGACCGTCTCCTGCTGGCCGCCGCCCTCACCGCCATCCTCTCCGCCGACCTCTACTTCCACCTCCTGCCCAAGCTGCGGAGCGTGGGCTGGGCGCCCGGGCACTTCTGCTCATGCCGTCCCCACAACCTGACGCTGCCCATGCAGGGCGGCCTGGCCACCCCGTACCTCTCCAACTGGACTTCGGCATCGCCCCTCGCCGCCGCCGCCGCCGCCGCAGGTGAGGCAGCGGATGGAGGGTCGAAGATGGGGCGGCTGTTCGCTCACCCTCTGTACAACATCCAGTACCCCACGCTGGAGCCGGAGGAGAGGCTGGTGCAGGCCGAGCAGCTGATGGAGTACTACAGGAAGAAGGTGTCGCGCTGGGAGAGGTCAGTCTTCCGTGCGTCGGGAAAGTTGAAATTTACGGAATTCGATTTTTGTGAAGTCTGATTGCAGCGTTCGAGAGGTCAAATTGTGTCCATTTCAAATGTCAGAAATGAGGTTATGAAGTCATTATAGAGATGATTTAATAGTGTCTGATCACCTGAATGAAGTTTCGATCAGAATGAGTATTTTGGAGGCCGCCATGTTTTTACAGGGGCCCAGAATGGACAAATTCAACACGTTTCGACTTTTCATGATAACTGGAGGAAAGGCTGAGATGAGGACAGCGCCATGAAACTCCGCCAATAGATGTCTCTAAATCCTACAGACTGCGCCTTTAAACTCGCACTTTCATCCCCACTGCATTAATGGGTGAAAGAGGAAACCTGAAAAACCTCTCTGTGAGCACATGCCCAGGCTCCACTGCGGTCAAGAGGCAGGGTCAGTGACATAGAGGCCGAACACAAACACACACACATACACACACACAGACACACACACGTACGCACACACACACACTCACGCACACACACACACACACAGGCTGCTGTGTCCATGATAACAGATGTTTACCCGCAGACAGACCTCAGGGTGTGTAGTTGTGTGAGTCATGAAGAGTCCAGTGTGGAGACGGATGGTGGCAGAGAGAGCCCTCACAAACATGTCACTGTGAGAGCGTGTGTGTGTGTGTGTATGTGTGTGTGTAGCGAGAGTGCTCTCTTTAAGGTAAACAAGGATTAAAAAAAGAAAATAAAAAAGCTTATCTTAATCTGTGGTAGCCAGAGCCGTCTTGGCTTGCAAGGATGTCCGTCTGTCCCGCAGCTTCCTGTGACAGAGGCAGGTTCCGGGCTTCCACTGTAGAAAAGAGGGAGACATACGAATGATGGGTGGGCTCTGTGCCGCTGAAGACGATGACAGGTAGCCCACCGGTTCGTTTGGGGAGCAGCAATAATCACGAGACATCGTCCAAACAGCAGCAAACACACGTCTAGAGTAGGATGAGGTCGGTTGAGGGCTTTTCAGGTGAAACCGGTTTGATATTGGAGCAGTGTGGAAGTTGGTTTCCTATGTTTCTACGCAAACTCCGCATAGTCTCTGCGTTGGGCTTTGGTCCGTCACTGCAGGTTGCTATGGACGACAATGGCCGATACACAAACTCTTATTTAGCACCGTTTCTGCTCCATTGCTCCCCGAATACGTTCGACTGGCCCGTCGGTGGGAGTGTGTTTGCTTTGGCCGATCGGCGTCCCACTCAGCCTGGTCAGCCGGTCTGGTGATGTGGTGGTGCTCGCACCACAGGCTAATTTGTGTTGCGCTCAGATTACAGGAAGAGGAAGAGCAGGAGGAAGAAGTGGAGGAGGAGGAGGAGTACCGGTTACACTAGAGGTCGACGGTTCATCAGCTGTGTCTGAAAACACAGTTAATGTTTAACTTTTAAACATTAAGCATTTAAAAAAAGTTTTATTTAATTTTGGAGCTTCCTATAATCTGTATCTGCCTTGAATCAGTAGTTTTGAGTTAAACATCGGAAATTATTTCAATATTACTTTTTATTGATTCGCTTCTCTTTGTAACTCACTTGGTATGAGATTATGACAAAAAACATTTTTATTTATTATAAATTCTTACTTTCATATCAAATCAACTACTTCAACTTTGGTAGTGTTCAAATAGCCACTTAAAACACAGTATGAAGTACAGACAGTACTCCGGTGAGGATCCACATCATAGTGCCACAGTATATAAATCTAGGATGTAGCAAATGTAATTTCACTGCAGACGTCAGTTATTTCTTTACAGCACATCATCACTGATGACGACGTTCATCACCAAAAACTCTGTCAGCACCTTCTATGTGTGTGGCTCCACTTTTACATCCAGACATATGAGCTTTCTTGTTTTGCTCATTTTTGCATATGTAGCATTTTTTTTATATGTAACATCTAACTCACCCACTGGTGAATCATCCAGTCCAGTGGATCCTCTGGTGGCAGGAGAAGCTCCAGACACTCTGAAGAGTCTGAAAAGCATCTAAACATCAACAAACTCGAACGTAAACAAAGCTCAAAGCCCTTTCAATACGAGAAAAACACGCGTTTTCTGTCGTGTCAAACCAAAGTTACAAACTTCAAAACATGAGTTCGGTCGTCTAAAAAAGATTTGGTGTGAGATCAAACATGACAAACAAACGTGAACAGCTCCCACCTGCACTCACTCACCTCTGAGCAGGAAACGAAAGTGACCCACCGCCATTGGAGCCTCCAGGGATGAGCAGCAGATCAACAAATCATTCACCACTCTATCATCTCTGCAGTGGGGTTGGGGTTAGATTTCCACTTTTAGAAAGTCACATACATAGCAAAAATATGACTTTTTTTTGCTGACAACACAGTTTGACCTGGTGTTGTGAGTCTATGTGAACCCACATAGACTCACCCCCTGTGGTGTTATAAGATATCTAACAGTTTGTGTATGTGAGTGGAAACTTACATAATAAAACAAATCAAATAGATAAACGTCTGTTTCTTAATGCACATCCCACTTCATTTAAAAACATTCCTCTCAGATCTGGAGCAAAGAAACCCCCTCTGTCCTGTCTGCAGCTCTTTCCAAAATAAAACCCAGCCTATAAAACTCCCTGTGTTGTAGTAAAGTATATACAGGACGGTGGTTTTGGCCTCACTTACTGAAGCTAAACACTCTGTCCCATATGCAGGCACATGAAGATCCTCAGCGAGGCGGCGGCTCTCGCCAACACCACTGTGATCCAGCAGAAAGTGACCTTTGACCCCGACTCCAGCTGGCTCAAATTCCACCTGGGGATCAGCCGCTACGCCCTGTACTCCCGTGATGACCCGGCCATCCTCAAACTGCTCCAGGACATGGAGAGGATGGCCATCATCAATTCAGGTCAGGGATGGGATGACAATGTACTATTATGTTTTACATACCTGTATATATAACTATTATTTTTATTATTATTATTATTATTATTATTATTATTATTATTATTATTATTATTATTATTATTATTATTATCATTTTCATTGTCGTTATTATTATTGTTATCATTATTATTATTATTGTTATAATTGTTGTTGTTGTTGTTGTTATTGTTATTATTTTGTAATATTATTATTATTATTATTATTATTTGGTATTGTTAGCATTATTATACTATTGTTGTTGTTGTTGTTGTTATCATTATTATTATTATTATTATTATTATCATTATTATTATTATTATCAATGCTGCTGGGAAATAAGTGTAAAATGCACGTAGGGTGATCTCATCCAAGTCTGTGGTGGTGAATTATGTATTCTAATATTTTAAAGGTCCAGTGTTCAAGATTTCACACACACACTCACACTCAACTCACAGGAAGCCACCACGTTGGACCACCATGTTTTTACAGAAGCTATGAATGGACAAACTTTGATTTTGAGATGTATTGATAACTGAAAGTTATCACAGTTTCTCCTGTGAGGGGGAATCAGTGTGACTTTACCACTAGTTGTCAGTAAAGCCGTCACACTGTACCTTTAATTCATGACCTGACATTATGTAGCGTCTGTCTTACAGATTACACTCAGGATGAGAAGGCCCTGAAAGGAGTCTGCGACTGTAGCCAAGGTTTGTTGACAGACTCTAACGATCCGACACCTGTTGTTGTTTATCTCATTTCCTCCATGTTGTGTTTGTAGCTGCTGTGTTTCGTTCCTGTCTGCAGCCTCCTTGTTTCCTTCTTGTCGTCTCCCTCTCCTCTGCGGTGCTCGGCGCTGCCACACACTGAGACACAAACGCTGCTGCAGCCTTTGTGATAGTGAGGATTCTGGGGGGGGGGGGGTTATGTTGGCACAGAAAGTCACAGATTTGTCTTTCCAGGCAAGACACATGCTCTGAGCAGAATGTAAAAAAAAAAAAAAAGAAGACAACAAACACACAACAGTTCATTTGTGTTCAAAGGCAGTGCGGTTAATTAAATGTTGAAAAGCTGCACGCTCAGAGCCGAGCCAGTGTTTTCAGGCTTGAAGCTGGAAGCCAACCGCCACCTACGCTGTCATCGTTCTTTGTGTCCTCTTTTCTTCGTCTGCTCTGCTGCTTCCCATCACACACACACACACACACACACACACACACACACACACACACACACGCTTGCATGCTTGCATGCTGTAACTTCTCTGGTAACAATCTACTCTGCCATAGAACATTGCATACCGTTGGAAATAAAAAACAAAATTGAAATTTCAATAACTCACACCCACAGAAAAATGTCCTGAATAATTCTGTATAATCCTAAAAAATATCATATACTATAAATAGATTTTAAATACCAAGTAAAACATACATGAACACCTGTTAGTCCCACTGACATCAGACAAATGTCCCAAAGAAATGGATGATCTTGCAATGTGTGAAAAAAAATGCTCCTGTATTTGGCTTCTGATCCACCAAAATTGGGTTCTTCTCTGATGCATGTTCAGTCATTTGACCAAGTTTTGTGAAAATCTATTGTACTGCTACTTCACAAACAAACAAATGGACTAATGCGAGGCACCAAGTGAGCTGCTTCCACGTAACCCCTAAAAAGCATTCAGTAAAGAAATACAAAGCTGTATGCTGATTGGCCTAACCTCTCTGGGTCTGCACACACTCAGGGTGACATCCCCCCCCCCCCCCCCCCCCCCCCCCCCCCCCAACACCCGGGGGGACCCCCCCCCCCCCCCCCCCGCCCTGCTGTGCTCAGTCATGTATCACCATGGTAAACATTATACAAAGTTTATAGAGTTTACGATCTCTTCATTTTCTCCTGGAAAGGAATCAAAGGGGAACAAATTGGCTCTGTGGCCTTGTACTTCATTAGACGACTGAAATAAGGATGAAGGTGAAATTTAAACAGTTGCATTTTTGCCACCTTTCTTCTCGGCACCGGCAGACGTGTGGTCTGTGATGCTGGAGAGGCACAAAGAGACTGAATGAAAACATGGGGAATAACAGGAACTCTATGACCTCTCTGAGTGATACGTTTCAACTGTTTGAGGTCAAATACAGACTAGAGAAGAGAGAGAGAGAGAGAGAGAGAGAGAGAGAGAGAGAGAGAGAGAGAGAGAGAGAGAGAGAGAGAGAGAGAGAGCAAACCCAGTGACTGGAGACAGGCAGAGCTGGAACCTGCTCCAAAGTGTGAATCTGCCTCTGTGGTTTTCTACTTTAAAAACAAATCATGACTCTGTTACCTGATGCTCAGTGTTTGTTCAACACCCACCATTTGAAATAGCTTCTTTAAATGGCCGCCGTGTGTTTGCGTCCCTGTCTGACAGTGGTGAAGCCCAGTGGACATCACCTGAAACTGGCTCTGAAGATGCAGAACTTTGCCAAGGTCATGTTCAAACCGATGAGGTGAGAAGTGACTCCGTCATGGAAACAGCGTGTTCCACATGTGTGCAAGTGTGTTTACATTAGTGCATGCCGGCATCAAGGAAACAGCCTTTACTGGTTGCAGAAGACTTGAATATACAGCGGTTGTACATGTACAGTGTGAAGTTCAGTCTCCTCAGTGGAATCAGGAACACTAGATCATGAAATCACACAGCTATGATACGTCTCTGTGCCACAAACGTAAAGACTATTTAGTTCTTTTTCCACAGTGTGTCTTTAAACAGCCTCATCTCATGTTCTATGGTTGTTTATGTCAGGCTCAATCACCTGTTGTCTGTTCAAATTATAGTGCTTATTGTGCTAATTGTGTGTGTGTGTGTGTGTGTGTGTGTGTGTGTGTGTGTGTGTCAGGCAGCAGAGGGATGAGCAGACTCCAGACGACTTCTTCTACTTCGTTGACTTCCAGAGACACAATGCCGAGATCGCTGCCTTTCACCTGGACAGGTACAGGGTCACACATCCATCATTCCTGTTTCACTGTGGATCTATTGTCATTTCATTCATAATGTTTTGTTTTTTTAAATATTAGTATAATTATATTACATCTCAAATGAGATCAGTTTCATGTAAAACCTACACACTGGACCTTTATTGGTTTATTCATATGAATGGAGGATGGTTCACATTATAACCATTACATGGAGCATCACCAAAGTACAATTAGCATTACTGAGGGTCAATGCCAAACATACACACACACACTCACTTAATTGTACTATATATATGCACATTGAAGCATTCTTAGAATATCTCTGTACCTCAAAATAAACAAAAGCAAATAGTCTCATTTAAAAATACACACACACACATACAGACACACACACACACACACACACACACACACACACTAGTGACCACACACACACACACAGACACTACGCACATAAAAATACATCTCCTGGTATTTACTAAGAAACCACCCAACCCAGCCCACGTAAATTGCAACATGTTTTTTGCAACTCAGGATTTCCCAACTTGCTGAT
Source organism: Chascanopsetta lugubris (assembly GCA_016785325.1). Classification (NCBI taxonomy): domain Eukaryota; kingdom Metazoa; phylum Chordata; class Actinopteri; order Pleuronectiformes; family Bothidae; genus Chascanopsetta; species Chascanopsetta lugubris. Next base: position 11,467 of record JAFBJT010004585.1, on the reverse strand, counting down.
CAGTGTAAACCACAGACCATGGACACACACACACACACACACACACACACACACACACACACACACACACACACACGCATGCACAATCTGCACTTGTGTAATTGCACATGAGGTGATTCACAGCGACCCACAGTCACCAGAGCCAGACGGTGTCATTAAGGGGGCTCTCGCCACCTGAGACACGTCAACAACTCAATCACTGTAATTCCACCTTAAAAAAGTCATGAATGCATCCATTCATATCTAAATAGATTTTTCAATGAGGGAAACTTTTTCTATGTTCCCAAATGATGCAGACGTGTCTGCGTTTGACTTTTGATTTACACGGGTGAACTCTCTTATCTGTCTCTGGCTGTTGTGTCTGACTCTCTCCTGCCGGAGGCCTCCATCGTTACCGTCAGTATTTGGGGAATGCCCGAAATGCCGACCGTTGTTTGATGACTACGTTTTGCAAGACGGGAGAAACGCGGGCCCTCGGGCAGGTGTAAGCGGTTGGATGGCGTTGACTGAATGAAAGTGCACGGCTGGCACAGACTGTCAATAGGGCACGTTGGTTGATAAGAATCAGTCGGGCCCCCGGTGAAACCAGGTGAGGAGAAGAGAGATAAGACCACTGTCTACCCCCCCCCCCCCCCCCCCCCCGCCCCCGTCTGCCCCCCCCCCCCCCCCACCACCACCAAGGGTTCAGGTTACACTCTGTGTGAGTGTGAACTGTGTGAACTGCTTCTACCGACAGATTTATGTCAGGTTTTCATCTGACTGTCATCTGTTTGGCGCAGGATCCTGGATTTCCGCAGGGTGCCGCCCGTGTCGGGTCGGCTGGTGAACGTGACGGGGGAGGTCCTGCAGGTCACGCAGACTGAAGACCTGCGAGCCGTCTTCTTCACCTCGCCAGGTGAGGAACACGGCAACAGAGTGTGTGTGTGTGTGTGTGTGTGTGTGTGTGTGTGTGTGTGTGTGTGTATGTGACAGAGTTCACCCGCATGAGTTTGAGGCAACAGAGTAGATGGTGTGTTTGTCTGGTGAATGTGAAGAGAGGTGTTACAGTAGAGAGGCGGTTCACGGGGGAATACAACCGCCAGTGACGTTCTCCATACATCTGAGCGGAGGCCGACACACCGCAGTGGTGAACGCTGCCAACTTGTGCCGATGACATGGTGACATCACTCACATCAGTTTGACCAATCAGGACCCAGGCTGAGATGTAAACGAGGATGTTTCACCTTATTCCCTCATGTTATCAACTAGTCAAACACAGACCAGACTTCCTAAATACAAAAAGGATGGATAGATGGATGGATGGATGGATGATGGATGATGGATGGATGGATGGATAGATAGATAGATAGATAGATAGATAGATAGATAGATAGATAGATAGATAGATAGATAGATAGATAGATAGATAGGCTTTTTCACACATGTGACACTTTGACAAGTCACTGAATTCCAGTTTTCTGCTTCAGTTGCATGTCACTGGTTCTGTGCTCGCCGGCTCACTGTCTGTCACACTGTCGTGACTTTCTGATTTACGCCGCCATCATTAATGTCACCGGCTCTACACCTGCATGCGCTTTCCCCCCTTTGACTTGTAAACTCTCTGTGTGGAGGAGGTCCACGCTGTTCCTGAATTATTCAAACCTCAGAGCTCCTCCATCAAGTATCACACTTTCTATTCTTACTGAATATAATAGGGTATGTCTGTCTGTGGCACATATCTTTTACTTCATCCCATCATTGACACAAGAATTTTTAATTGCCATGGAAAATACATTGTGAAATTTAGATACATTTAATATTCAAGGAACAGTGCAAGATTTAGTGACATCTAGTGGTGAAGTTGCATGTTGGATCCATCACCACACCCTTCTGAGAATGCAGGAGAACCTATGGCAGACTTCAGGCGTCAATAACACAATGTTTCGTATATATCCGCTCTGGGCGACTGTAAAACTGTAAATATACATATGTAAATATACATCAATGGGCTCGTTTAAGGATAATGGAAAAAATTCACATTTTAGGGTGATTATAGATTCATGAAAATGTCAGTATGTAATTGTTTTGTAATATGTGACAAAAGTGACAAAAATGAGTGAAATCTTACACACTGCACCTTTAATCGATCAATTAATTACTTATACTCGATTCGATTAAAGAATTATTTGAATAGGCAGAAACATTTTTTACAAATGTAAAATGACATATCTGAAAATGACCAAATGATGATTATCCAACTTATCACCTGATATTTTCACGTCTAGTTGGCCTATAGACACCATCACTGGGAAGCCTGTGTGTGTGTTTGTGTGTGTGTGTGTGTGCGTGTGTGCGTGTGTGTGTGTGGGCTCGTGTGCATATTATAAGTGTTCGTGAATGAGAAGCAGCCTGTGTTTCGTTAGTTCCTTAACCTTAAACAGTTACAGAAAAACAAGAATTAAAGATTTGATTTTTCAATTCAGTGAATTTGTAGTTGAACAATTTTTAATAATGGATTAGAGTCGATTAAACGTTTCAGCTCTAGCCTCCTGAAAAACGATGTCCTCATTTGGGAACAGTCGGTTTATCTTTCTGTTTGAACATGTTCTCAAAAAGGTCATAATTACTATGAAAAGAAAAAAAAATGCAGCTTTCTACAATAAGTAGTTCTCTTAGAAATCAATGTCAACCTCAGAGTCGTCTGTTGCCATGAGCAATTCATCTGTTTTTGACAATTAAGGTTTTTCTGTAATAATAAAAACATAAAATCAACTCAAAATCCATAATAGAGACAGATGACAAAAATATTATGTCATTATCTCGCTTGCTAGTGATTTAATTCTGAGGTTGAACAAATGTTCCACTTGCAAGAGCTATTTCCACTTGTCAACTTTGCAACTAAACATTCCCATGTTATTCTGACCACATAGTTGAATCAATAACATAAATTATAGTCCCGATGTCCTCAAAGAAATACTTCATCTTTACCAACGTTATTAGATTGCTACTTATGCAATTTCTTTTCAAATGTGCATGCAGTAAAACGCAATAGAGATTCTTGTGCATAAATACACTTATTTCAACCATCAAGATTTGGATTTGAACCTTTCCCATTTTTCTGTCAGGAGTGGAAGTAGAAGTTTATTTTCTGGTTTCCCCACCATCTTGTTTCCACTGAAATGGGTGTAATTGTTGTTGTTATATGACCACAAGATGGTGCAGGCAGCATCAAAGAATGTGGCCAATGGGTCAAAGTTTTAGAAAATGAAGTATCATGGAGCTGAGAGGCAAAACTGTAATGCCCCCATATGAGGACGCGGGGTCTCAGGAGGCTAGAGTGCACTAGAGCTGAAATGATTAATCGATTAATCGACTCTAATCGATTATAAAAAATAGCCCGATTACAAATGACCTGAATCGTATAATCAAATATTTAATTAACACACACACACACACACACACACACACACACACACACACACACACACACACACACACACACACACACACTCAAACACACACAGGCTTCCCAGTGATGGTGTCTACAGACCAACGAGACATAAAAATATCAGGTGATAAGTCGGATAATCCTCATTTTGTCATTCTCTGACATGTCTATTCATTTGTACTATTTTTTTCACCTATTCAAATAATCGTTTAATCAAGTCATATTGAACCAATCAATCAACGGGTTTATCGATTACAAAAATAATCGTTAGCTGCAGTTCTTGAGTGCACCATTACATATTGCTCCAGCCAAAGGTGAGGCTCAGCAGTTGATACCAATATATCTGTTTGCTTTTCGCACAGCCTGATTTGTCTACTCCTTCCAACCGTCGCCCTTTTTATAGATCATCGGGCCTTGCCAGATGCAATCTGTCTTTTCTCTCTCTCCCACACAGTGAGGTGTTTTCTCCTTGAAGCTCTGCATTTCACCAACGGAGCGCAGGAACTGTATAAAGTAATCGTTGCGGCTCCCAACTATTGATCCGAATCTCCTTTTTTTGCTGGTCGATATCTTCATAGTCTTTTTAAAAAATCTGTTTCTCTTGAAAGTGTTTGGGTTGAAGGTGCCGGGGAGGGGACAAGGCGAAGTAATATGTAACTTACTTCAATACAATAATGGAATAAGGATGCATCGCAATTCACATCATGTTATCTGTATTCTTCAAAGAAAAAAAATATGACGCTATTGCTTGATGTATTAATAGACATCCTAAATTGCAGCAGCTTCCAATGAACACCGCCGCCCCCCGCCCCTCACTGTCTTAGCCTTCAAAATAAAAGTCCCACTTTAGAAGAGCACCCCCATTTGTTTCCAGTCCAATTTGCTTTTGAAATGGGTGTTTATTTGCACTTCTGAGCAGAAGGGAACTGTTATTATTACAAATCTCTCTTAATTTAAAATATTACATTTTTCAACTATTGATCCAAAACTCATTTTTAGCTGGTCGATATCTTCACGGTCTTTTAAAAAATCTATTCGTCTTGAAACTGTTTGGGTTGACGGCGCCGGGGGGGACAAAACTGAAGTTCTTTAATGTCTTGCAAACACATGGAACAGAACACTGGAATGTGCTACAGTATAATCAATTAGCTTCTTTTATTTAATGATGCTGTGGGTTTATGCAAACCGGCTGCAAGAATCAGCAGAGTGAATAATAGATCACAGGTCTGCACCAGAGAATGCTCCCTATCACTTCTTATCTTCATATCACCACTGGTACCAAACAGTGGGCTGCTAAGTGCTTGGCTGTTCAGTGTTTAAAGTGGGGTTTCTGGAGCCCCCATTATAGCGTTATTGCATTTCCTATGTCATTATGGCCGTTTATTCCTTCAAAACACAATTAAACCTGCGACTGAAACTCTTGCCTTCCCCCTGCCAAACTCCTTCAATAACAACAACCCAGTCAGTCCCATTTAAGGAAGCCCATGGGGGTCCATCCGTTATGGAGCAGGGAGGGAGGAGGAGAACAGGATTTCAGCACCACCCAGTGGTCAGCTCCCAGACATACTGTATACATAGGGTTTTATTTTCATTTTTTGGATCTGGTTCAAACTGCATCCCATAAAGCTTCCTGTATACATGTTCATGTAGAACACAGGCACGGCAAGGGAAGAACACAGGCACGGACGTGACACTTGTAAAAGATCACCATTATAACAGCAGGATTCGACAGTGGTGAAGGAGGAGGTGCATCCATTACAGAGGCATTAAGGGGAAACGGCACAATGGCTCATGAGCCAAATGGTGTGGTATGAAACTGTCGTTATGGAAATGATCGTAAGAGAAGCCAATGGGCAATGGAGACGATAAGGGGAGATGTTATCATAATATCATTGATGTGTGTTGTGTTTCTCCTGGGTGCATCATCAAACAAACCCCTCAATAATGTCTTATTTTTCTCTCATTTATATCTTATATATTATTCCTAATGGAGAGACAACAACAAACTAATCCAGCACCATCACTTACGGCACAGATGCAGACACAAACATCTCTCGCTCCTCTTTTTGCTTCCATGCATTTTCTATACATTGTAAATGTGCTTTTATTTTGATATACATTGGTGTCGTGACAGTAAGGCGAGGAAGAGGCTCCTCATCCATTTCACTCCTTCATCACACATATCTTTAGAGCACATATGTCAAACTCATGGCCCGCGGGCTGAATGTGGCTCACAAGATCATTTCATGTGGCTTATGAGAGCTTAAAAGCATCTGATCGTCTAAAAATAAAAGTCTAAAGCAAACATTGCCCATGAACTCTACTTAATAACACATGCCACTTTTTATGTGTCGCAATATATTCAGTGTGTTTACATGTTCACATGCATGTAAATGTGTATACAATATTTGTATCTTGAATAAATGATAATCAGGTATGAAAACACTTATTCTCCTTTACTGTAAAATGAGTCCATTAATGTATATTTACGTGAGGAGCAGGTCCTCTCTATAAGGCCATCATGGTTTTACAGTAGCACAGAATTGACATAATATACAGTCTACCATAGGTTCTCCTGCATGACGGTTGAGGGTGAGGTGATGGATACAACATGCGACTTCACCTCTAGATGTCACCAAATCTTACACACTGCACTTTAAAATGTGCTTTTATTTTGATACATGGTGTAATGACACCATGGCAACAACAGTATAGGAATCCATTTCACTCCTTCATTACATTATTTTGAGAACGAACACAGAGATACCAGCAAAGGGGAACGAAACGCAATCCTTCGGACTGTGGAAAGAAACAGACTCCTTAACTATACGGAGGGGTTTTTTGGCATCGGGGCTCAGCGCACACGCACCACAGAGACCGGGAGCGAGTGCGCTCACTGCTGCTGCTGCTGCTGCTGCTGATGATGAAAAAGAATGTCCTAGATTTTCAGAGAAAAGAAAAGGGGGGCAGGGGCAGAGGGGGAAAAGAGATTAAAGGATATGTTTTGACAGTGGTAGCCTCCTCCAGACAAAGTTATGCACTGCCTCTCTCTCTCTCTCTCTCTCTCTCTCTCTCTCTCTCTCTCTCTCTCGCCCTCGCTCTCTCTGCCAGCTTAGATCCACTCAAGGTCCAGGTCACATCCTTTAAACATTTCAAAAGTCAAAGCTTTCTCCTGTTCACTAAATATATAATAAAAAAAAGACATAATAGATTAAAAGAAAATAGCATAAATAACAATATTACAAATTATACTATGTACAAATGTAAACTATATAGGACAAATACGAATTATATTCCGTTGTCCACAATGAATGGCACATAAGAAGTGTGTAATGTAAAAATAATAATAATAATAATAATTATAATAATAATAATAACACAAAATAAAGACAGTATAGAAGGCAACATGTGAAGAAAATACAATAGAATATAAAATATGCATAAAAATAACAATTAAAGAATATAACTATGTGGCTACTTAAATAAACTGTGCTATCAAACAGGTGTATATTGTGCAGAGTAGACATGTGTGCAAATGCCAGTATGTATACAAGTGAGTGAGGGTGTGTTGATAATGACTATATAAAACAATTGCAACAACTAAACCGGACAAAGAGGAAGTTGGAAAGTAAACAAGACAAGTTATGTAAAGTTATGCACTGTCTCTCCTCTCTCTCTCTCTCTCTCTCTCTCTCTTTCTCTCTCTCTCTCTCTCTCCGCTAGCTCAGATCAACTCAAAGTCCAGGTCACATCCTTTAAACATTCCCAAAGTCGAAGCTTTTAACACACCTGATTTACTGCGGTGATCACTATATGAAACATTGCTCTTATGCGCTATCATGCATTTTCACACCCTAAGCATCCTCCCTCTCCTCCTCCCTTATTCCCCCCTTCTGTCTATCTGAACTTAGTCTTAACTAACAACTCTTTCTCTCCCTCTCTGCCCCTCATAAATCCCCAACCTCCCCTTTGCCCTCCATCTCTCCATCCTCCCACTTCTATCTCCACCACCCCACCTCCGCACTCAAGGGTATAGTCCCTCTATCAGTGAAGTGTTACTCTCGCCGTCCGTAATAATAAGGCTTTCAAAAACTGGTGGTGCCACGTCTGACTATTCATTTAAGGGGCCCTGCCCTTGGTTCCAGAAAGATCACTTTTTGATGCCCATTAGAGGGCGAGAGACAGACAGAGAGAGAGAGAGAGAGAGAGAGAGAGAGAGAGAGATTTGATTTTTAACATAACCTTTATTTAAGCTATAAACCAACAAAATTGCTGCAAGAGAACAGATTCACAGAATCTACATTAGATGATGATGTCATTCAGAATCAGTGCATCATGTTGAACTGAACACTATGTTTTTGTGAAACCACACACTCTGGAATTGTTCCAGGTCCTTCATTTGTTTGTAGAAGTTAAAATCAACATTTAGATGCGTTTTCAACATTCTTTTAAAAACCACAACGGCGTCCGAGTCCGAGTCTATTTTGTTTTTCCTGCTCACGTACACGGCCATCTTCGCTCTTCCCAGAAGGAAGTTCAAAAGTTGGCAGGTGGTCTTATTTTTTTGTGAGTATCTCTGTCCCAGGATAAAAGTATGTTGAGTGAAGCTCACACCCAAAGACCTGAAGATGTTTGACAGGAGTGTAAACAGTGGCAGTAACCGGTGACAATACAAGAAACAGTGAAAGACAGAAGGGGCAGTCAGGGCTGGATGCAGGATTAATGACGCAGATAAAGGCATTCACAGCCACGATGCAGTGCAGAAGCCTCCACTGCAGATCGGCAGCTCTTTTTATCAATGGAGGCTTGTAGAGCGAAGCGCACTCAGGTCTGGAACTCTACTCTAAATGTAGGTGAGCTCTCCAGGGGGAGTCGGCTCTGTTCTTCAGTTTCTCTTTATTCAAGACTTTTAAAAACATGTTGTTTGCTTGTTTTTTGTTCCGATCTAAAACTATCAGGTCCTGTTTTTTAATCAGGGGTCCTGCACAGTCTTTGAAGTCTGGGAGAACGCTCATGGAGGGGAAAGGTTGGGTCTGGTCAGGTGGAAGCGGTTGGTCACAGTGGCTCTGTATTAAAGTTCTTTCAGTCTTTGTGAAGGTTGCTCTCCACTGTCTGAGCAGCAGGGTGATGGTCCGGCTCGACCACACGCCCAGGTGAGACGCCAGGGACTCACTATTGTTCATGTCCGCACCTGTGAGCCGGAGAACATGCTGGAGGGTGACCACCCGGGCCTCGAAGAACTTCTTTTGAAGGGTCGGTCCCATGCGACAAGCTGCACTGAACCGCAGGCCATGGACAACTGGTTCCTGGAGCAGCCAGTAGATGGAGCAGTGTGGTTGTGTTTGTGGAGTCAGTAAACTCCAAACCTTGAACAGTCCTTTATAGAAGTCTGGGAGACTTGCAGTCGACAGCCGGCTGGTGTCTGCCAGGAACAGGGCTCTGTCCAGTCCCAGTCCAACCAGCTGTCTCAGGATGGCACAGGCGATGGGTCTCTAGCAGAGGGCAGCAGGACCGTACAGGAAGCGCTGGATGAATTGGAACCTGAAGGTGGCGCCTCTGCTGTTCAGGTGGACGAGTCCCTGTCCTCCTTCATCTCTTGGCAGGAAGAGGACAGACTGAGGGACCCAGTGAAGTTGGTCCCAAAAGAAGTCTACGAGCAGTGTCTGTAGTTTTTGTAGTAATCCGGGCGGTGGGTCAACAACAGCCAGATGGTGCCACAGTGTGGAGGAGATAAGAGTATTAGCGATCAAAACACGACCTCTGTATGACAGTTTTTTTTAATCGACTTCCACCTTTCCAGCCGACTTCTAACATTCTCCAGAATGCCTTCCCAGTTCCTGGCGACTGTCAGTTGATTTCCAAGGAAGACTCCCAGGTATCTGATTCCTTGTGTTTTCCAGTGCAGTCCTTGGGGAAGGCTGAGTGCCATCTCTGCCCCTCCCACACTGAGAGCTTCGCTCTTACTCCAGTTCACTCTGGCTGAGGAGATTCGACCAAACTGGGAGATGTTCCTTTCCAGCGTTTCTATGTCTTGTTGTTTTTGGACAATGATCAGTAGATTGTCTGCATAGGCTGACAATTTGAGAGGGGAGTTACAGGTGGGGATCTCCAGGCCACGAAGCTCAGCTCTCAGTCGGTGGAGGAGGGGCTCAAAAGCTAGAGAGTATAGCATCCCTGAGAGTGCACAGCCTTTTCTAATGCCCCTGCAGACCTGAAAAGGTGCGCTCAAACCTCCATTGAGTGTCACAGTACAAAACCCTAACTTTGTTGGTAAACCCGGGGCTGAAGCCGAAGGCAGACAGCGTGCGCCACAGGTATTCATGTTCTACTCGATCAAAGGCTTTCTCCTGGTCTACAGAGATGAAACCTTCCCTGAAACCAAAGGTTTGACTGGCCTGCAGTGTGTCTCTGATTTGGTTGATATTATCTGAGATCAACCTGCCGGGCACGCAGTAGCTTTGGTCCATGTGGATGACATGCTCTATGACTTTTCTCAGCCTGGTGGCGAGAACTTTGGAGAGGAGCTTGTACTTGGTGCAGAGCAGTGCTGCAGGCCTCCAGTTCTTAATGAGCTGAGGGTCTCCTTTCTTTGGCAGCAGGGTGAGGACCGCTCTCCTGCAGCTGAGTGGCAGACGTCCTCTGAGGAGACTGTCACTCAAAGACGGTTAGCAGGTCCGCCCCCACTACCGACCAGAAGGCTTTGTAGAGCTCTGGTGGTAAACCGTCTGGACCAGGTGCTCTGCCACTCTGCATGCTCTGGAGAGCAGCGAAGAGTTTATCAGAGGACAGAGCAGCGTCCAACATTGTATTTTTCTGTTTCTCCACCTGGGGGTGCCCTTGGTGGAAAACCTGTGACATTGCCTGCACCTCCCTGTACTCTGACGTGTACAAATCTTTATAGAAGCCGACAGCGTGTTTGCTTATGTTGATTTGATCTGTCAGAACCTCCCCACTGTCAGTTTTCAAGCTATGAATGAACCTCTTTTGCCCGTTCTTCCACTCGAGGCCGAAGAAAGAGGGCACGTCCACCGCAGCAACATTTTGGTATCGGGACCTGACTACAGCCCCCGAGCAGCGATGCCCAGCACATTGTTTAGATCAGACTTTTTGGACCAGAGTCTCTGTATGTGCCTCTGATCACCTGTGGTCACAGTTAGGTCTTGAAGCTGCTGCACTTCAGACTCCAGTGCCTGGACCGACCCAGTCAGGCTCCTTGTGACACCCAGAGTGTACTGTTCACAGAGCTGCCTGATCTGAGTTTTTCCGATATCCCACCACTGTTGCAGTGAAGAGAACGCTGATTTCAAGCTTTGGTGATTTCTCCAGATGACAATCAGAACACGGTGAAAGTATTTGTCCTTGAGCAGTGATGTGTTGAAGTGCCAGTAGGCACTCCGGGGTTTGACCCGTTTGATAAAAACAGACACTGTGACCAGAGAGTGATCTGAAAAACCGACCGGACTGACAAAACAGCTTCTGAAGATCTTCAAATGGTGATAGAAACGATCAAGCCTGGCCATGGACAACAGGTTATCCTTTACATGTGTCCATGTGTATTGTCGTTGGTCGTTGTGGTGACTCCTCCAAATGTCACGGAGGTCGTGAGTCTCCATGAGTTGGAATAAACGGGAAGCAGATGCTGCATGTGGTTCTCTGTGGTTCCGGTTAGGGTGACTAAAAGCTGTTTTGCCAGTCCACTCGGTTCTCCAGTCTGACTCGTTGTCAGCGGTGCTGTGAGTTTCGTGTAGGAAACAGACGTCAAGGTGTTTTATTTTGCAAAGTTTGAAAATGGAGGCTCGTTTTACCATGTTTCTGGCACCATTTGTGTTTAGGCTGCCTATTTTTATCTCTGTCATGGTGGAGAGGTCAAAGGTCAATCTACACAAGTAAAGCAGGAAGAGACAGATAACAGAGTTTAAGCTACTCATCCTCCAGTTGTTTTCTGGCTTTTTGAACCAGTTTTTTGAACCTGTAGATTTCCTGGTCTGTCAAAGCTTTCTCTCCCGCCCCCCCAGGGTTCCTCAGGAAGCTCTTGACAGA
>JAFBJT010004551.1:34530-48729 GCA_016785325.1 Chascanopsetta lugubris | reverse complement strand
ATATTTGTATTCTTGTGAAGATCTAATAGACAAAGTTTGAAAAGAAAAAGACTAAAAGTTTATAATATGATGTCCGTGAAATTTTAATTTTAACTCTTGGACACTGGGCTTCATCTTTTCACCAACCCTGACACGTGATTAGATAAAACCAGCAAATGTCTCTCAAGTCCCACTGTACTGCCCCCTGCTGGAAACCTCTTCAGAATCAGAATGACCAGTTCACGCGAGTGAATAAAATAACAGATGAAGCCGCTTCACTCAAGTCAAACGGAAACGAAAGAACCCTCTAACCTGCACTCACGCTCCCCGTGCATCCAGCAGGCTTCCGCGCCGGTGGACCCCACACAGAGTTACAGGCTGAGCAGTTGGTGGCAGGGAGGGCGTGGCGATGCTCGCCCACACTGTAAAAAGTGCCCACCGTTTACACTAATTGTGCCATGAAGAGCTGACGCAGTGATTCTGTCACACTATTGTCAGGGATGAGGCAGGAGTTTGAAGATAAACACCAGGTTACCAAGCGGCTTGAAATCCAAACCCAGAAATGAAGGACTTTTCTTTTGCAGTGTCCCACATTCTTCAAATATCACTTTCCAGCTTCCGTCTGAGCAACACATGGCCTCCAGGTGCTGGGTTTCCCTCTGCCAACTGTCAGAGTGAATCTGTTGAAAGGTGCCCTTGCCATGCTATGTGAGGATTACCTCGTAAAGGTGCAGTGTGTACAATTTGGTGACACCTAGAGGTGAAGTTGCATGTTGTATCCATCACCTCACCCTCAACGTGCAGGAGAACCCACAAACATACCATTTCGGTCATTTTTGCAACTTTTTTTTTTTCATGGGTTTCTAATCACCTAATTTTTTTTAATTTTTTTCCATTACCTTCAAAAGAGCCAATTAATGTATATTTTTCACGAGGAGGGGGTCCTCTCTACGAGGGCCGCCATGTTTTTACAGTTGTAACAGTGGACGTACTAAACATCTTTTGAGTTTTAATGACAGCTGAAGTTCTACCATATGCAACTTCACCTCTAGAGGTCACCAAATCCTGCACACTGCACCTTTTAAAGTGCTCATCTTTAGAGGTGGATGAAACATGTTTGAAGTCAGGTACAAACTGCGGCTTTGGTCTCAATCAGTATGGGGGCGGGGCTTCTTTTTGTTCTGTCCAAATGTTTATCACGCAAAGACTGAAGTGAACTCCTGATGTTTTGTTTTTATTCCAGTCATGATGTCACCGTTTGGTCTTTGTTTAGTTAGTTGACTTTGATTCTGTCGGGTTGACTTTTTTCAGTGTGGCCCAGTAACCATTGTATATATAATATCCTCGATGATAATACACGCAGTGGATGAACATTAGAAATGAAGCGAAACGTCATTTTCACCACGAGCCGTGAACCACATGGAACGGCAGGAGGAGAAGAAGAGTCATGCAGCTCACGTGTCACGGCCCCCTCACTCACCTGAACAGTGCTGCAGCATCAAATCAACGTAGACATGTCATTTCAGATTCCAGAGGTGATGCTTCATCATCTCTGTGACTTGGTGTGCGACGTCGAATATCAACAAATTGAATGTTTCCATCTTTTGGTGTCACCACGTGTTCAGAGCTCACATGTGGAGCCACGTACACCATGTGAGAAAACACCTTCGTCCCTCTTGTTTATTAGGGAACACAATTAAAGAGTTGGCAAAACAAACCTATCATTCAAATTCCAGATCTTAATGTGTATTTAAACAAGATGACCCATTAATGTCCTCTGTTGTATAACCATCCGTGCGGCTGCTTCTTTGCCGTGTCATTGTTTCCAATCAGAAACTATGATAATGACAGTCATTTTAGAAAAGATTCAACACAAGGCTTTCACAATTTAAATTGATGAGGGATCTTTTCTTCCACTGGAAGGTTTTGTACTTGGCTAAACCCTGGAAGAGGTTTATGGAAACACAAGGGTCACCAGTGGGCAGCAGATGAGGGTCTACGGTGTCCCTTTAGTTCTTCTTTAGGATGTCACAGTGTCATACAAGAACTTATCCTCTATAGGATAATGCCAACATGAGTTAAAATAAATCACTTAATCAATAATTTAAAAAAAAAAGATTGACAATCGGCACAAGCGCAAAAAGCATAACAGCAACAATCCAAAGTCAACTTGGATTTCCTCAATCCAAGATTGGATTGAGACTCCAGATACAAGCGCCAACACAAACCTGCTGAGTCAGGCTCCTGCAGTGTCCTCACCAGAGACACGTGTCAGATCCATAATCTGTCTTTTTTAATTCATACAGTACAAAATAAGAAAGCAAAGCAGTTATTGATATGTATTACGTATAACGACAAGACTAAATTAAATCAAATAAAAAAAAAAAAAAGAAAGAAAACTTAAAAAATAAAAATATAAAAAAATTAAAAATAGCCAGGGGGATTTTCCTTTAACTGAAAATACCAAATGAAGAACACAGCTCAATAGTTTTAGCTGCCCTTTTTGTTTTTTAAGTCAGATATAGAATTTGGCTTGGCTTCATTATCAAAAATCAGGAACAATGGTTTAGACTGACTACATTTGGCTTTGTGAATGTGGAATTTTGCTATTACAATTATGAAATGAATCACATACAACTGTTTAGCTTTGTTACTATTATCATCAGTGAAACCAAACAAAACATTTTTCCAACTCAGAAAAATCAGAGACCAGACCTTTTTTCCAGTTCAGTGTATCAACAAACCTAGACCAATAGGAAACATAACAAGGGGTGGTGGTAATATCACTCATAACTGTGGCAAACTCCTTTGGGGTCGTCAGGACGCCAAACGTATCTTGAAATTCAGAGTGGATACAGTGGACCGTTAACATTTATTCATTGTTTTACCAGAATTAAATTATTTTTAAACCAACTTGGGTTGAAAAGAGTTTGTTCTAAACAAGATATCTTGGCTTTTCCAAATGAAACATCTTCCAGGGGGAGAAATTATCCTTATAGATTAGTTTCCATTTGTTTGTGAAATTTGGATAGAGGTACGGGAAGTTTGTCGGTTTTGTAATCACATAAAAGAACAAAGTGAAGAGCTCCACTCTCAGAGAACATGGAGTCAGGTATTAAGTTCCAAATGTTTTATCCAATTCAATTTCAAGGTGTTACAAAGTGTGGTAAAATCAAGGAAATGTAGGTCATCAGTACAACAGATCCATCATGAGTTTTGTTTTTCCACAACAAATCAAAGAGTAATGTATCCATCTCTATGTTATTCCCATTGTGCCTCATCCGTCTGCGCCAGAGGTTGCACCTCGGTTGTATCTTCATGCACCTGCAGGGCCACCACACTGCTCCGCACTGGCTGGGTCCACACTGTGGTCTGAGAGCATCAGCTGGCCTCATCAGTCATGTGACCTCCGAACGAGAGGTGGTCTCGTTCGTCTGATGAGACGTTGTCCGTGCCGAGATGTGAAGACACAGTAAAGGGTGATGAAAAGGTTGCACCTGAAGCCCGAGGCGCACACAAAGACCCGAGTCATGAGGCAGACGGAGGGGATCTCCCGGGCAACGGCGCTGTGTTTTCATGACATACGGCGAAGGAGGAGGAGGAGGAGGAGGAGGAAGGGGAGATGTTTGGCTGCAGCTCTCCATAAACATTTATTTGTTCTTCAGAGGAACTCATTAAACATGGCAGACTCCTCATTTGTCTGCGCATTCCAGAGCGGCTGCGTAGGAAGAGGGGAGCCCCGCTTCCCTCGTAAGCCGCGCACATGTCAGACAGACAGGTAAACTGGCTGTGAGACAGCTGCGGGGAAACGCGTAAACATGTTATACTGCTGATGTGGAGCCTTTCATGAAGTCAGTGCAGCGACCGCCAGGTCACTGGGTCTCAGTCGCACATGGCTGAGCAACAAGCAATGATGGAATTTCCAAAGTACACGTGAGCCCTGATATGAGTTTACATCACATATGCTCAAAGCTCTGTGTTACACGTAAAGAACAGTGTGCACACGAGATGATTCAGCGGTGTTCATTTTCAGCTGAGGTCACTCAAAGGTCAAATGTGCAGAACCATCAAGAAAATGAAATATGGATGAGGTCGTACGAATGTATGCAACGCGTGTAAATGTCTTTTTACAAACAAACAATCGGAGGTAAGGTCAAATAAAATGTAAAAAGTGAAACAATGAAAAGGCAAAAAATTAAACAATTCCCAAAACAAGGAGGAAAAACACATACACGTTGCACAGTGTATCTGTACACCTTAGAAGTATTTTTGTTTTCAAGGAAAACAGACAAACGTTATTGTGTCATAAATGAACCATATTGTCCATATCGCATCAGAACATATGCAATGACAAGTAATGTCCTCTAGGTGGCAGCCTCTTTGAACGGTGTCAGAAAGTGCTGTTTAAAGTGTCATTTCAGTGAAAACCAATGTGTGTGTGTGGACCATTTACCGATGTGTTTTATATTGTTTGTATTGATGCATTTAATGACAACTCATTAAAGTAGTAGGGTGAGATAGGGCAGTAGGTTTAATTGGGTTAATTACAGAACAGAGTCATTATGACTTACCTTGCACACACACAGACCACATCCCACTGAAGTTTGGTTGTGTGTGTGTGTGTGTGTGTGTGTGTGTGTGTGTGTGTGTGTGTGAGGTTTCCACAGACCTGTCACGTCCCTCCATCTTCTGTTGGTTTAAATACAAACATGTTTAGGTTTGATCCCTCTTTACAACATGTCCTTTACATCTTTTCATGAGAGCAGGACATTTTCTATCGGAGGGTTGTTGAGTGGTGCACAGGACCAGTTAGGGTTGAATCGCTGAGGGGAGGGGGGGGGCTCGGGTGCCTGTGGTCACAATGTGGGTGGCTGTGTCGTTTTCGTACGTGTAAATAAAGCAATGACTCAGCACATTGGCACCGCGCCGAGCACCAGAGCTGGTGGCGATAACGTTTTGGCAAACATCTTGAATGTCAAAAAATGCACCTCCTTCAGGCGGGAAATAGAAGCGTGGGGGGCAAACACCACTATCCTGTTCTTAGATCCACGTGATCAACACTGTGAGCAAGCACCACCCTGCAGAGGGCGACACCTGGTTACCCTGGTCCCGGTGTCGGTGATGAGGTGGTGTCTCTCTCCCCCTCCCTCCCTCTCTTCCGCCCGCTCTCCACCCTGCCACTAGAGGGTGTCATGAGCCACTACACTTCTCTGCCTCCATCTGTTGTCGGTCATCCAGAGCAGCTGGCGTGTTCTATAGAAGTAGCTGTTTGGTTGCCAGTACGATCACTGTATTTAAAACCACCATTGGTGCTCTGCGCCCCCTTGCAGCTCGAGGGTGCAATTGCAGTGATGCCCCTCACACATGGATGTAGATGGAACACAGTTAAGGAAACTTTCAGAAATTCACAGGAAGTTTAATAAAGGGCTCAATGACTTCAAAGTATTTTGTTTATTTTCTACACTAAGGATTTAATTGCTTTCACTGTTTTCACATATTCGATTTTTAAAGATATTGGTCAAAAAGTTCCATATTGGCGCATCCCTAGATTTTAACGAACGGTTCAGATCAGTTATTGATGAAAATGTTTAGAAATAAGAGTCTATGGTTCCGTCCAGATATATAAATATGTTGATTTATTAAGATGTCAACAGAAGACATCTTGAGATACCTGGAAATGTACTGTCCAGCTGCCCTGTCATACCACTTTTCACCACTGGAGAGAGTCCGGAGAAACTACAGTGTTTCATTGGACACTTGTTCAGATTGGCAGCGTGTTTGGCATCACAGCACATTCAACACTAATAATAATGTGCTTTAAAAATGTTACGGTGAGCTTGTTGTTGTCTGAAGCTGGTTGCGACACACTTTGGATGGAACGAAATGAAATGGAATGATTGCTTTCAAATGTCAAAACTATTTATGACTCTTCACGGTGACATTTTCACGTCCATGGAGAAAATGATGACACCCTCTGTGGTTAAATGGAGACGTCACGTGACGCCATCCAAAACCACTCCAGCAGCATTTCATCTCACTCTCTGTGAGACAGCAGCTGATGAAAGGCCCAGGAGCGATGTGGAGCAAATGTGAGGACAATTCACAGCATGATAATGAGTGTGTTTAAGTATCAGTCGATCTTATTGTTCCACGCTGAAACCCAGACAGAGCAGAAACTGGTTTCATCTCTGAAATGGGTCATTATGAAGCATTTAAGGCTTGAAACAGGAGACACAGATGATTACAAACAATTTGAGTGACTGCTTTTTCTTTTTCTTTTGTAACCATGCTTTTCAAAGTAGCTCCTTGATGATCGCGGCACAGGTCAGACAGTGTGTTTGTGTGTGTGTGTGTGTGTGTGTGTGTGTGTGTGTGTGTGTGTGTGTGTGTGTGTGTGTGTGTGTGAGACATAGTGTCATGAGGGATTCACACATGAAAAACAAAGTCAGGGCAGGTTTGAGTTGTTTGAAATGGTGGTTCACATGAAGAGTGACGTTGAACGTCGAGTGTGTGGGTTTACATTGTGCCAATGGTTTTGAATGATATCATCTTTAACGGCCTCTCTGCAATCCCTCATGTTTGTTTGTAAGGATTAAGAAAAAGTTTATTTTGTTTAGTTACTTTGTCGTTTTCAGTTTCCCAATACAAACTTTTGAGTCTATTCCATGCAGTGTGTGGGTTATGGACTATATGAAAACGGCTCATCACTCCCATCTAGTGACCAGTTGTATCACTACAAAGACATGAACGGAACAAAGTCATTACAATGAGGTTTATTTCCTTCACAGCATATACACCACAGCTGTTTGTCCGCACTGATGCTTTGTTTAGATCAAGTGAAGCTCAGGGTGAAGTGATGAGACACTGCAAACATACAGACAAACTCTGTGTGTGTGTGTGTGTGTGTGTGTGTGTGTGTGTGTGTGTGTGTGTGTGTGTACATGCCTATGCGTAAGTGCACGGGGACAGTTCTATTCCTTGCATTTCAGTGCAGCTATATTGCCATTAGGTTAAAACAGGTACAAACAGGAAGTGATGTCACAGAGAACTTGCATATAGAAAACCCAGCCTCCACTGCGGCGTCACACCTGAGAGCAAACAACACATCCCGCGGTCAGCTGCTGCTGCTGAGACATGTGAAAGTACAACATCCCTTTATCGAAGGAACACAAAAGGTGTGTGGACATCCTCTGAGGTGTGTGATGTTGTGTTTGGATGGATTTAAAGAAATAAAAAAGACCTCCTTGCTCAGGAGCATGGAGTTTCCATTCACTGCACCTTTTTACAAAACGCTGACACAACCTGCACCGTCCTGTTTGTACAAATTGAAAGGAAACCCCACACAATTACAGGTACTATTATGGTCTTCACACCTCATATCAACAGGACCTCCGTTCCAGGGCCACACTAACGTAGAATAGGTACCGGGGCCAGAGATTAGTCTGTAGTTCCATTTTCATTTCTAAGTGCGTATGAATCTCACGTGGGACGATATCGGAAGATGGAACTTGGATATCTATTCAAATCTCATTTCAAACGAAGACTATTGAAGGTGTTTTGTGAAAATTATTCCGTTAGGTTTTTCCCTTAAGTTCGTGAAGGAGAACTGTCAGACAATAACAGAGATTTTCCTTATGTCCTTGAAAAGCCTGGGTGTCTGCTCTCCTCCTAAAATCTCTCCAAATCATCAAAGTGTCACTTTGTTTTTTCAAAATTCACCAACTGACACTCAGACTATAAAATGAGCTGTAAAACTGTATGGGAACCACATATGGGAATTCCATAATTGGGATGCACTGTCCCTTTGAGAGGAGTTTCAGAGCCTCAACCGCACAAAGACAATTACTCCTGTGCATTGTCACAACGCTGGTAAACCTCATGTTTCCTGCGTGGCTCCACAAGGAGGACTGTGCCTCCATCTTGGAGCAATGCTTTTCCATACTGAGTGAATCCTGATCAGAGACCTCCAACACACAGTGAAAGAAAGACATAGAATTCTCAGTGTTTTGCAGCATGCATGCCTCAAACATCTAACTTGAGGAGGCGGCCATGTTGGCTCAGTCAGTGCAGGGGGGTGAAGCCGGCAGCGTCCGGAGAGGTAGGGGACACGGGGATGTCGAAGGCCGGGCTGTGAGGATGTGAAGCCGTTTGTTTTCTTTTCTTCTTGGTGTGATGAGAGGGGAAGGTGTCAACCGGAGAGCCGGCGGTGGCGGCGGTGGCGGCGGTGGCGGCGGTGGCGGCGGTGGCGGCGGCGGCGGAGGCGGATGAGAGGGGAAGGTGTCAACCGGAGAGCCGGCGGTGGCGGCGGCGGCGGCGGAGGCGGCGGCGGCGGAGGCGGCGGCGGAGGCGGCGGCGGTGGCCTTGTGGGCCCCGTGGCCCGTGGAGAGCTCCAGTGAGGGGTCAGGGTTTACAGCAGGGCCGCCGCCGTCGGGACAGGTATGACCCGGGTAAGGTTTCCCCTGAGGGCAGGAGGTGGTCAGCAGAGGTGGGAGGGCGGCGGCCTCCAGCAGACCTTTAGTTCCCTGTGTGCACTGAGGGGAGAGAGACAGACAGAGACAGACAGAGAGACAGTCGTGCTCTTGAAACTTTCATTCCACATATTTGCATTTCGATCCATATCAGACCTCATGGATCACCAGAAGTTAAAGGTGCAGTGTGTTAAATTTGGTGACATCTATTGGTGAAAAGTCTGATGCAGATTTCACTGGGAGTCATTGAGTGTAATTTCACAAGTTGAACACTGTAAGGCGCTGTCCAACCAAAGATAGAAGGAAGAGGGTTTGTCTCATTTATTGATAAACCACTTTCCAAATGATAATGACTTGATTTGTTATCAGTAGTAGTATTAGTATAAACAGTATTGCATTTGCATCTCCCTGTTCCTTTTCAGACATACACATGAAACCTACACATAAAGGTGCAGTGTGTAAGATATCGGTCATTTTTGTCATTTCTAAAAATATTACAATTAATGGCATACTGAAATTTTAACAAATTTATAATCACCTAAATGTTTTATTTTTTCCCCTTACCATTAAATGAGCCCATTAATGTATATCGTACATGACGAGCGGGTCCTCTCTGCGGGGGTTGCCATGTTTTTACAGTTGCCCAGAGTGGACATCTTTTGAGTTTTAATGACAACTGAAGTCGACCATAGGTTCTCCTGCATGTTTGGAAGGGTGAGGGTGATGTGATGGATACAACATGCAACTTCACCTCTAGATGTCACAAAATCATACACACTGCACCTTTAAACCAAATATCCAAAATATGGGTGATCTATTTTGCTTATTGTTCACGTAAACAAACATTTAGCTGTGCGGTAACTCTCCTCGCGTACACACAGGCACAGTCATTTAGACATGATCTGCATCGTTGTTGTTTTAGATGTAGTTTTGTTGTTAGATGTCGTTTTCAACAGCGTTCAGGTATAAAACCTTTAAATATAAATAGTACCGTCACAGCGCAGTGTGACTCTGTGAACTGTGTAAACTGTGAACTGATTCCACACTCACACTGACTGCTCCCGTTTATGTGTTAAATCATGCGTTGTGTGATGTTCAACACATAAAGCTACGCGTGAGGGTTGAAGCCTATAGGTCATGAAGGCAGACACAGCAGTGGAGACTCTCGCGCTCTCTCTCTCTCTCTCTCTCTCTCTTTCCTGCTCTAAATGTGTAATCATCCAGTGACAGTGGACACTGCAAAGTCCAGAACCCTCTCCTCCCTGTGTTGGCGGCAGGACGGACACAATGACTGACGACTGAAGATGATGTTGGACACGCAACAAACACACTGACACTGGGACATTCACATCAGAGCCTCATCTCCTGGAAAATTTTAATTAAAATTGAATATGGAAACTGGAAAGGAGGACGGATGAAATGATGGAAAGTGAGAGGACAAAAACGATGAACTGGAAAAATGAACTACATTTATTAGTTATTGAATTGATGGTACATGAGGTACACAAATGTGTAAACCAAGGGAGGATAAGAATACGTAAATACATAAATGAACACTGGTTGGGTGCAAAGTATGGACGGAGTTGATTTGTAACAGATAATTAGACATTTTTAAACACAAATAAACAGTGAGTATGAGAAATGTGGAGAGGAACCAATATGATCAAAAACAATGGCTTCGTCTGAGCTGAGCAGAAACAACTACAATTACACTCTGACCCAAAACGCAGCAGCTTTACCTGGCTTTCATCTTATTCACGCAAGAGCCATCTCCACAACTGAATTCTACACTGCAGCTAATCAACGGTGACTCTGCTCTGCAGCGACTGATCTCACATTTTCATCTTAGAACCAAAATGGCTGCAAACACCTCGCGGTCAGGAAAGGAGGACGACCTCTGTCTTCCCCATCGTAAAAACGCCAGAGTCAACAAACAACAACGGAACTGCTGCATATACTGAAATGTTAAAGGTACAGTGTGCAGTCTTTATGTATTTAGTGTGTAGGAGAACGTAAGCAGTGAAGTTCTTCCTACCACATTGACCTCGCTCTTGGAGGCCACGCTCGGCTCCTCGATGTCCACGCTGCTCGTCTGAGCAGATTCATCTGTGGGCAGGAAACCTCTCCTGTCAATCAAACTGAAACAGGACAGAAACATATCCTCTTTGAAACGTGTACAGTGAGGAGACTCGAAAAGAGTTCAAGTGAAGAGAATTTGTAAATGTATAAAGGAAAGTCGTTCATCTATGATGGGGATATCCCGGAATTGCTAACGTATTTGTGGGCAGTAAGTATTTGGGACCCAACTGCTTCTTGATTGTGACTGAGTCACGTGAAGCCGTCTCGGCCAGTGGTCTTCAGAGTGTCATGCTCACCCAGAGCTTGAAGACCATTGGTCGAGCAGACTTGGGAGAGGGGGGGGGGGTGATTGACAGGTCATGGAGCAGCTCTGTGACACGCTCCCCTTGAAAAAGAGTATTTTTCAGAAAGGGTCAAAGAGTGGAGAGACCAAGCTATAACAGTTGATCCTTTAAGTGTTTTGACCACGACAGCTTATATAATACTGAGTTATGATCTCTGTAAGGTGTTGACAATGAGAGGAAAGTACCATAATATGACTCCTTTAAGCTTACAAACAATCAGTATCCCTCTCTAGTAAAAGCCAGTTTGCCTTCAGAACTGCCTGCAATGTTTCCAAAATACACTTCCAAAAATAAAAAGCAAAATAAATCAAATGTGTAAAACAGGACAAGCACAAACTCCCTGGATGATCAAGACTTACAAACCATCTTCATTGAGAGCTTTAGAGCTTTACAGACTGAAGACACGTGTACCTGGGGGGCATGGGTCCACAGAGCACAGAGCAGCAGTTGATACAGATGTTTTTATGACTGTATGGGTTTGTGACGTCCTCTCCACCTTTCCCTGACCAAGAGCCTTTAATCTGAAACAACAAAACAAATCACACGAAACACACTGGTGTTAACATTTTCGTTAAACGGAACATTTGTTCAGTCATAACCTCAAAACTCCACGGTGCAAATTAAGTAGCTTTAAAATTCTTAAAATAATAAAGGTATTAATGATCATTTAATACCTCAGCTACAGTAACACATTTGAAATAGCATATACCTTAGTATGTTATATTAATTACATGAAATTAGTCCTCAGAACTTTGTAGGAATCTGGTTCACATGTTTCTTTGCAATTTGTCATCATTTAATTCAGAAGGTGTTTCGTTTGTCTATTCTGAGCTTCTGTAAAACATGGTGGTGCAACGTGGCTGCCTCTCTTACAGTAGATATAAAAGATCTCATTACAAAGTAACAGAGGCAACAGTTCACATCTTCAGTTGATTTTACGCTCATAAAAAAAATCAAAAATGATTCTACAATTCACTTAGCAGATGCTTTTATCCACAGCGATGTACAACACAAGCAACAATCGAGACAGGAAGAACAGGATAGGACAGGTGATTCAGACTGCTTTAAGACGATTGGACACAAGTGCTGACTTTTTTTTTTTTTTGGGAAAAAAAGAATCCTGCGAGTACAATCAAAATTCATTACTTACATCTTCATTGGTGGTCAGGTTGGAAGCCACTAAGTAAGTATGGAAGCCTGAGAGGCCCAAGATGGACCAGACTGAGAAGAAGCATATGACCAGTTCCACTGCAGTGAAAGGTTGAGTTAAGCAGAAAACATCAGTGTATTTATGGAAGATCAGAATTAAAAATAAAAACTTCTTACTCAGGACATTATAAACCAGTGACTCTCAACTGGTGGGTCGCGACCCAAAAGTGGGTCGTGGACCTGTTTTTGGTGGGTCGTGGGGTCTTTGGCTTGGCCTGTACTTTTATTTTGAAGAGGATTCTTCATGCAAAGGAGTGACATCTGTTCATTCGTGATGAATGCTGATAGACACTCGCCATTTCACAAACAGAAGAAAATATGCTAATTGACCGAGGTGAAACAACACCGACTACATAAAATATGTATTTTTTTTATTTTCAGGATAAAAGACACATTTATTACCTTGTGTAACTTTGCTTTTCAATCAGAATGCAGCTAATTGAGTGTAAAAGGGAATATTTCCCCGTAGCATCGCCACCATCGTCACAGCTCGTCTTTCAGGGGCGATTTTTGTGGGTCCCGAACCCAGACTAGGTGAGAACGCCAGTCAAGAACCACATGGGTGGATAAAGGATATCTGCCCGGACTCTCCTGCAGTGCGAACATCAGGCCTTTTCCGCCCTGAGCCCCTGAAAGGTGGCGACAAGAAGACAGTGAGGAAAGACACCAGGTGTGTTTGTGAGACTACCACAAGGTGAAAAAGACAGTTTCAATCTCAGATGGGTTGATATTCGTGACGCTTCGGAGAGCAGGACGTTGGAGTAAAATAAAATACGAGGTGGTGGAGAGAGAAGGAGACATTCTGTGTGTTACCAAATGGCTCTGAAGTGGCAAACTTGCAACCATGCCACAACCACAGCGTCAAGACCTACTCAGCGCAAGATGAGTGGTCACACAGCCGAAGATGAACGCCGTCAGGAAGGAGAGCGACACGATGAAGGTGTAGAAGAAGCGGTAGTTGCGTCTCCCGACGCAGTTCCCCACCCAGGGGCAGTGATGGTCGAAGCGCTCTGAGGGAGGAGTGACAGCAGTGACAGTGAGCCCCTTGTACATGACAGCGGGGAGTCATCCCATAACTGCAATCGTCAGATATCTGGGTTTACACGCACGTCCGTAATCAGGCCGTGTAAAAACCCCGGTTTACACGAGCCTCTTCAGTTATCGGATTTCTTTCGGAGGACGTACGTACGCACTGACCTAAGACTCCAACGTCCTGTTATTTTCAAAATATCCGGTCGTGTCTTCTTGAACATAACGGTGCTGTGGTCTATCAATGAACATCATTTCATTATTTGTCCCGTTCCAAAGCGGAGCGAACTTAGAGAGCTCTGCCCCTCGCTCCGGTCAGCTCTCAGTTAATGTGCAGCACCCGAACCGATACACTGCGATGTCCACGTCAGCGGCAGGTTTGTAGTTTTCACTTTGTCTTCCGCTCACGTTGTGACTCCACGCATGCGCAGATGCAAAAAAATGCAAAAAGAAATCTGCAAAAAGAAATCAGGTGACACGGCGGAATCGAAGTATCGCGGGAGAAATCCAGATGTGTTCATCAGATTTCTCAGACTCCGATAACTGCAGTTTTCCCATTAAGGAAACCAGAGTAGGCTGTTTACATGATCACTAGAATAAGCAGATAACTAAAACGATGAGGTAATGACCAGCGTTTTGAGTGTCATTTAAACAGGCTCAGTGTATTAAGCGCAGTCAGTCATTAGCCTGAACGATCTCAGTGTGACGATGCTCACCGTCGCCCTGTAACCTCTATTCATTATTCAGCCCTGGCATATGTCACAGAGCTGCAGTGCATCTGTCACTCACCCACACAGTTGTCACACAGGCTGCAGTGGGAGGTGCGTGGAGGCCGGAACATCTTGCAGGTGAAGCAGTACTTGAGCTTCACCACCTGCTGGTTGATCAGAACCTCTTTAGTGCGAGGAGGAGGACGATAGCTGGTGTTTCCTGTGTTGTCTACGAAGAGAGAGAGAGAGAGAGAGAGAGAGAGAGAGAGAGAGAGAGAGAGAGGTTATTGATCCTGAGGGAAATTCAAGCATCCAGTAGCAAACATTGCAGCAAAAAACAAGTTAGCAAGGAGGGGGTAATAAATAAGGAATACAAGTGTT
>JAFBJT010004551.1:15403-34019 GCA_016785325.1 Chascanopsetta lugubris | reverse complement strand
AAAGGGGACAGGCCACTTTGCATTCTGAAAAAATAAGGAAAAACCTCTGAAATTGTGATTAGTGTATCAGCCTATTGAAAAATATTTTTGCAGCCTGTGACAGCTGTATTTTTAATAAATATGCAGACATGTATGTATATATATATATATATATATATATATATATATATATATATATAGATCCTAGATCAGTCCAGTTCAAAATATTTTCTAAGTCATGTACATCAAATAAAATAAAATATGATCTCCCCTCAAGGCACAAAGAACAATAATGACATTTTTTGTAGCGAAAAGTGCTCTAACACACACTGGAACTGGTACTGGTACCAAAACGTTGGTGTGGGGACAACACTAGTACCGTGTGGCCACACATGTCCTGTTATTGTCTGTACATACTTTTGATGGATGCTTATCTATTGCTGCTTCTGGGGCTGCCCAGCTGTTGCAGATATTGCAACATAAGTTACATTGTAGAGTTGAAACTTTTTTGCCAGGGGACTTTATGGCAGACATATATTTATATAGTTAGTTGCATGAACTGATAGAGTTAATTGTTATGAATAAAAAAATGTTGAAATAGTCCAATTTTGGGCAAAACCTTGGACACATGTGATCTGCCTCTTTCTGTATTGAATCTGTGGCAATCAATGTAGCAATCTATACTTAATCTGCACATCATGTCAAGACTCTTTACAAATTTACAGTTTTGTTTACATATAATTTTTAAAAAGTGTGTGGTAACAAATGACCTGCTTTGTCCTCAATCCAAAAGGTCTAATCTGACATAGAAAACTATGTTTTCCACCTTTCAAATTCAATGAAAGTTATCCGCCTGCCGACGAACCCAGAAAGAGAAGATCATCAGTGTGGGTGACTTGGCGTATCGTCATTAAAGTGGCTCTCCCCTTTACTTTGCTCTGCCAATGTGGCTCCTGTGGAAAAAGTAGCGAGGATCACTCGTCACGTCTCCCGTTAAGCGTTAAGTCTGCGTCAGTTACTTTAGTTCATTCGTGTTCCTGGTTTTATTTTGGTGAGGGTTTTTTCTGTCTTCCTGTCTGCACCTCGTCCGTCTCGTCGCTCCCCGCTGATTGCCTGATTGTCTGCACCTGGTGCTAAACACCTCTCCTCCCTTTATATACTCCTCCTTCCCCCTGTTCTGTGCCAGTGCGTCCTCGTTCGTCTCATCGTCAAGTCCTGCTCTTGCCTTGAACCACGCATTGCTCCCGTCTTGTTCCTGATCCCCTTCCCCGGTGAAGCCTGGCTTCGTCTCCTCTCCCCCTCGTCTTGTTCCTGTCTTGTGTCTCCAGAGCTACTGCGAACACAGACTTCACAGACTTCACAGTCTAAGCTTCACAGACTTTGTTAATAAACGACCTTGCGCGAATCTGCACACCTGTGTCCTCGAGCATCGGAGTCCCTGCCTTGT
Organism: Chascanopsetta lugubris; assembly: GCA_016785325.1. NCBI lineage: Eukaryota > Metazoa > Chordata > Actinopteri > Pleuronectiformes > Bothidae > Chascanopsetta > Chascanopsetta lugubris. The sequence continues at coordinate 32,593 of JAFBJT010004551.1, read as the reverse complement.
GTTCGAGCGTTCGCACCATGACATCACTGATCTACAGTATGTCGGTTATTTAATTCAGACTGGGTCCCAACCACTGACGTAGCCTGGGGTCAAATGTGCGTATTAGCACTTAATATATTAAATAATAAAAGAAGGAAGATGCTGCTCAGCTGCAGTGAGAAAGCAAAATAAAGTATGTATGATGCAAAGCTGAATAATTCTCTGACTTGTGGGGGGATGTTCCTGCTCACGTTCACCCTGTCACCCCCACCTCTCCTCCCACACCATGTGAATACACTGTGTGAGCACGAGTTGCACCTTTTATTGTTATCTGTGTAGTATGTGTTTATTTGTGTTGTACCCGAGTCAGTGAAAACTCCTGTGTGGTTTTGCAAGAAGGAGAAAACTTTAATTTGATATCAGCTGTGAACTTTAACAAGTTCCAGGTGTGACACGTAATCAGATCTAATTACTTACTTATAATATCACACTATGATGTCACAATACAGTAGTTATTATGTGTTCAGTGTGTCAAAGAAAGCCAAAGTTGTGTCTATCAGTGTTACATGAACAGTTGTTTACACATTTATAGCGAGCTCATGGTTAGTGGAGGAGTGAAATGGGACTACTTTAGATACTGAAGTATTTAGTTTAATGTTACTCACTGTATCCAAGAGTGTGAATATTGGCCTAATTCTGAGTGTCATGTTATAGTAATGTCATCCTACGATGTGCATATACTGTGAGATCCCTCCCAGCACTTTATACCAACTCCTCTGATGTGTTTGCGGCTTTCCTTTGCGGTCTTGTGTAAATCATGTTTGTGTGTATGACTGTTTGTAGTTGTAGTTTAACATCAAATATAACATTGTGATTCAAAAATAGCAGGAGAGGAAGCAGCACTACTGGGTCTTACATCACCTCCACCTGTGTCATGTGTAGGAGTTGACACGATGCACATGAAACCAACTTCAAGCTGAGTCCACCTCACTGACGGATTGAAGGATGCCATATGGAGAGAGAGAGGAGAGTGAAGGCAAGACTCGAAACTGGTAGAGAACCGAACCAATGGTGTGTTTTGCTCAGGTTGGGTTTACTCCGGTGCAGAAAACTTCAGAATATCGCTCCTGACGTCAGCAGAACAATGCTTTGACTCCCCATTGTCATGTCATGTCATCTTGAACCGCTTATCCAGTGGTCTAGACTCTAACCACTGAGCCACTGCCACCCCAGGCCCCATTGCGATGTGTGCAGTGTGGCAGAATTAGACATCGTGTCCTGCCTACTGCAGCTCTTTTCATTTGCTCGGACCATTTCCTGTCTGAATATCCCAAATGCAGCAGATCCCATTTGTTTGCTGTTGTGAACATGTCTGGGCTGAGAACCTCCCGCTGCTCTGTGCATGAGTGAATGGACGACCGTGGACAGACCCCAAACCACATCATTCAAAGATCCTCTGTGGGGCATGTCTGAAAACAGATGTGGGGAGTTAGTGACGCTGGCCCCTGCTGAGGGGCAGAGTTGGCCCTTACCAATCTGCTTCTCGATGTCTGCTGCCTCGTCCGGCGTGGCTCTAGGTAGAATGCCGGGGTCGGTGAAGCTGGTCTGGAGCAGAGTGACGATCACGAAGACGAAGAGAACTCCCCCGATGAAAGGTATGCAGCTGGTCAGGTGCGTGACCAGAAAGGGACAGCTGTAATGAGGAGGCGACCACAGACAGACATGGGGATGAGCTGCTAATTCCAAAGGACAGGGAACCTCTACACCACAGCCATGTCTGAGATAACGGAGCCATATACTCATCCATATACTTCCTCACCCGCAGAGGGATCTAGCTTTAATTAATATTTAGTGCTTTTAATCAGCATGCGGCCGCCTGGAGTCTGAACACAATTAAACTATATAATTAAAAGATTTCAAGATTCTAACTGTACTCCCTGCCCCTGTTATTGTGTCTGACCACTAATGGCTACAAAGATAAATGTGTAATGTATGTGTTGCTTTATGATAGATAACTGTGCAAAACTACATCCTGTAATTTGGTGTTTTAAAGGTGCAGTGTGTAACATTTGCTGACATCTAGCGGTGAAATTGAATATTGTATCCTTCACCTCACCCCTCCCATTCAAGCATGCAAGGGGAACCTATGGTAGCCCTTGGTTGTCATTAAAAATCAAAACATGTTTAGGACAAAAAATAAAACATTGAGGTGATTAAGAAATCATGAAAATGTCAGTGTATAATTGTTTTGTAATATTATTAGAAGTGACAAAAAATGACCGAAGTCTAACACACTGCACCTTTAAACTGAATTTGGCAATAGTTGTGGTTTAACACGAATAAAGACTTTATTAAACAGCTTTCTATCTCCAGATATATAAAACTCGTTAATCCCCTCGTTATTCACACTGGCACCGTTCCCATTTATTATCTAGCAAAAGAATGCACTGAGTTACTTTTTGAGAAACTTTACAAGACCACATTGAGAATATTGATGTTTTAAGATGAGACCTCTATTAGCCGAGAATAAAACATGCGTTCAACAATGATAAGGACTGGAATTATAGTCATTATGACCTGCTCTGCAATTCGGCGTACATTTAATGAATATTACATTTTGATTGTAATGAATACATATAATTTTACGGAGCTGGTTTAAGACGTGGAAGGGTGAGATGTATTAAAATGTCCTTGTTAGACCACATCTGGCCTCACTGGTGCTTAAGAGCTGTATTCAAAGTGCACTCACTCATACACGAAGAATAATCCAGTGGTGACGAGGATCAGGCCCAGGGTGAGGGGCAGGACCCCGCTCTGCCGGGCCACGATGATCCGCCCCCCGCAGTAGAAGCGGTTCTTCCCGGGGAAAACTTCCCACTTCCTCCGCGCTCTCCGCGGCTCCTCCCTCCTGACACCGTCGCTCCCGTGGTTGTTCGCCGGTGGGGTCGGGGTGGGAGTCGGAAGTGAATTCGGGTTGATTTGCTGGTACTCACAGTTTTTCATGGTTGGTGGTAAAGTTTGCTCCGGACGATCGGGGCGTGTGGCCGGGGACAGAGCATCACCTACTCCCGGGTGGCTGGAGGCGGCTGAGTGGAGCTAATGTCGTCATTGCGCGAAGACAACGAGCTAATGCTTTTCTACGGACCTCCAGTGTAAACAGCCCGACGACCCCCGGCTCCTCCACACTACTACACGCCCCTCACCTCCATGTCTCCTCATTTCCAGTCGTCAGAGATACTCATGACTAATTCGGGCTGAACCCATTTTACCATAGTTAGCTTAGCAACGGTCCCATTCACTCTGGGCAGCACATCCAGCTGTGATTAACATCTGTCCACCACAAACACCGTTACCACCGCTAGCATCTCACTGCCGCACAGTTTAGCAGCACGTTTCGTGTAAATATCAAGTTTATGTTGTCTAACACAAGCCATTACATTTTGAACAGTTTAAAAAAATGCATCATTGTTTTCCTACCAAGTGTCCCGATCACATTCGTGACTAGTGTGCGTTAGTCAGCACGTCGCTGCAAAACATGAAATTAGCCTCTGTCAAACTTCACACAGACAAAACATGTATTTCCGGTTGATTTTCTTTCAAAATAAACGACGCTTTGAAACAATATATTTTGTTTGGCGGTTCTTACTCATTTAATGATTTACTTATTATCATCATTTTGATACATTTTTTCTCTACAAGTTCAATTTGGAAATGTAAAATATGCATAAAAATGCTCTACATCCGGTAAACGTCATCAGTAATGGTAAGCTTGATATAGGAAACAGTGCCAACCAGGGTAATTTCAAAATAAAAGAATAAGATATATTAATTCAATTTCAACTTCTAATCATTTTGGGGATACATATTGTTGATAAGGTGTCTGCATTTTTTCTTATTTTGTTTGAATCCGTTTCATCCAAAAGTTGTTGCTGCCTCTGTAAATCTATGGAATACCCACCTCAGTGGGTTATCAGTTATCATGTCGTTGTAACTTGTATTTTATTTTTAAAGTTAGAACCGGAAGCACCATTTTCCTATTGTCGCTACCTGTAGCTCTTCCTCCACCTTGACGTCCAGGTACACGGACAGGGTCAGAAACCTGAAAGAAGCTGTCGTTTTTGAGAATGTTCGTGAATTAAAAGAAGAACGAGGATGGATTAAGAACACAGAGATTTCATGTAGAAGTCGGAGAAGACGCCATTAGCCGAGCAGAGAGGGTGGACGTACCAGTAAGTTCTGTTTACTGAGAATTTCACCGTGACGTCCTCCAATGGAGGAAACAGCAGCAGTGACAGGTCGCCATGAAAGTGAAAACTATTCTCTAAATAACAAATAGATATTTACGGAATAGCATTTGAATATTAAAGTAAAATTATAGATAGGTGACGTGAGTAGAAAACAGTTGTGAGAAAGTTCATAACTACTGTTAGTTGGTAGCAAACTAAATAGTGTCCCTGTTGTAAACAGTCGCTAACCAGCCGCCCCGTCATGACACTGAGAATGTGGTCACTTCAAACATGGTTAACCGGTAACTGAAAACAACAGATTATTCAATTCAGGTATTTTTTTCATTTGACATGTTCCCTATGGACCACCATTAGCATTGCTCCGGTTTGTTTGTTTTTGTCTACCATTATTTTATTTTTGTCAATCATTTATTTTATTTTTATTAATTGCGTAAACGTAGTATATACTTTGTTATACATTGTATGAGGTATTTCTATTCCATTTATAAATATTTTAGCTACCATTGCATTTGAAATGGCAAGCTCACTTATTGGGCTTATTGATGTGTTTTCTGCTGCTGATATTGCTTCCTGCTTTTATAGATTTTCACTCAAAGGATCATTGCTTATGATTTAGTTACAACTAGAGATGAAGTTGCACTTTGCAGACTCAACCCTCCTCCTGCAAGCAAACCCATAAGATGTATGCTTCCTCACATCCCTCATATATCGATGACATTTGTGGTGATTAGATTCAGGAGGACATATTTTTACATTTATATCTGGACTTTATTTTACTACTCGTTGACACCGTGAAATTCGGTGTTAGAAATCCCCATGACGACATGCAGTGGATTTGATCTGTGAGAGCTCACACCTCCTGGAAACCAGTTGGGTGGGTTTACCTTCCACCTGAGGATAGTACTTTCACATTAGCTTTGAAGACAGGTGCCCTCAGGTGGCTATAGACAGGCAGGTCGATTCCTGGATAACAAGATGTGATGTGATAGTTGTCAGATTGTAACATTCATTTTTATTGAAGTTTCTCAGTTTGTCACTTCTTATGTTTACAATTGACATTGAATCATTTGCTTACTCTAATTTGACAAATGAAGAAAAAACATGCATGCGGCAGCATTACCATAATATAAATACAGTTTAACCAAGTCAAACTGGGATTTAAAGAAGTGAGAATGATGAACAGAAGTTAAAAAAAAAATGAAATAAAGTAAACTTCATCATCAAGTAAGGTTTGTAATAGTAGTAGTAGTAGTAGTAGTATTGTAGATTTACAAAAATCAATATATATAGACTCTTTAACTCAAGAGCAAAAAAAGACAAAGCTTAAAAATGTATTCGATGATTGCCAAGATAAATAAGTAGCAAATTCACTTTTTAACTTTTTCTTACTTTTTTAGCTTTTTCCTCTTTTTTTTGAATAGGTTTTACTTCTCACTCCTATTAGCATTAGTATATGTTAAATGTATGATTAGCATTAGTATATGTTACATGTATGCACCAATTCACCACAGCAAATTCCTGGCATGTGAAAACAGCTTGGCGAATAAAGAGATTCTGATTCTGATTCTGATTCTGATTCTGAAATAAGTAGAAAAGATCTTGATGAAAATAAGTGCAATTAAAACAAAAGGATGAAAATATAAATACAAAGGGAAAGAAAAAAATACATGAATAATTAAATGTAAAAAAATAAAAGAGAATTAGATTAATAAGTAAATAGTTGTTTGATGATATCGTTTCTTCGCTGTCTGTCTCAGTCTCACTCCTCATGTCTCGTGCAGAGCCTCAGACCGTCATGTCAGCAGAGAACTCTGGCAGCCTGAGGCACAGCTCAAGGCGTGGCAGCTCCGCCAACAGACCCAGCCAGAGCAGCAGCCACAGCTCGTGGTACGAGGAGCGCTGCGTGGACCCGGTGGAGGAGAGGCAGCCGAGCCCGGAGCCCCGGACCGTCCACAAGGCTCACCTGAAGGACGTGAACGGGAAGGAGTCTGAGACCATTGGATTCATTCCTGGTTCTGCAGACCATGCCTCCACCACTCAGACCTGCAACCCCTGTTCATCTCAGAGGAGCTGCAGGACAGTCCTGTGCAGCGTGCTGACCTGTGGCCTGTACCGGGTTTGCCAGCGGTCCACTCTGGCTCCGTGCCTGGCACCAAACGAGAGCTCGCCAGATGAACCGGAGAAGGTCAGCCTTCGAGGCGTTAACCCCGGGGACAACAACGCTGAGGATCATACCGACTGGTGGGACATCCGAATCGCTGGAGTCAAAGTGAACAGTCCAAGGGACAACTTACCGGTGGACACTTCGTACGAGCGTCCCGTTATTGTGCAAATGCAGCCCAGCAATCTGTCCCTGCATGAGTCCATGAGGTTTGATGACTGGGAGGATGAAGAAGAGGACGTGGACTCTCTCATCACCAAGAAGCTGCTGGAGCTGTACTCCGAGTACCAGATCGAGGAGTTTGCCAGGTGCACCTCGGACTCCGTGTTCCTGAGGAAGAGCAAGGACATCAACCAGCTCATCAACTCGCTGGCAGAGGAGCACAAGATGGACGAGCAGGAGGCGGAGTGTCGCCTGGTGCGCGGCATCATCCGCATCAGCACCCGCCGGAATACCAAGAGGAGACGGACGCCGCCCAGGACGGAGAGGACGTTCTCCGACAGCGGAAACGAGACCATGAAGGAGAGTGATACTTTGACGCTCAGCAACAACAGTAAGTGTATGCATTCAGTTCGCCCTCATTAAAGCTACAGTGTGTAGGGTAGGGTGACATCTGAAGGTCGTGTTGCATGATGCAGTTCAATATGCTATGATATAGAAATGTCAGTCTATTTATTTTCTTTTCTTTTTCATTAATAGAAATACTTGAGAAGTGCAGTGTGTAAGATTTGGGTCATTTTTGTCACTTCTAAAAATATTACAAAACAATTACATACTTTCTTTTTTTATAATCACCACACTGTTTGTTTGTTTGTTTTTCCCATTACCCTTACATGAGCCTTAATGTATATTTACATCAGGAGCGGGTCCTCTCTACGGGGGCCGCCATGTTTTTACAGTAGCCCAGAGTGAACATACTAAACATCTTTTGAGTTTTAATGACAACTGAAGTCAACCATAGGTTCTCTTGCATGTTCAGAAGGGTGAGAGTGATGGATACAACATGCAACTTCACCTCTAGATGTCACCAAATCTTATACACTGCACCTTTAAATCTTTCTCTCTGGATCCTGAAAACTCCTTATTACACATCACCACAACTTGTACTTTGTTTGTTGTACAAAATAGACTTGTCAAGGTGAAGGTGATCAGACCCCACACCCTCAAACACACACACACACACACACACACACACACACACATAGCAGCTTCCAGTATGTCCCACCAGGATGTTTGGGTTATGTCACTTTATTTATCCACTGCTCTTAAATTAGAATTAATAGAACAAACATGATAATGAGTCAACACTTCAAAGTCTTTAATGAGATGCTGAGGCCTGTGTGTAAAAATGGTTATTACCCAAAAACAAACTTATACACATAAACACACAATAATCACAGCATATCTAGAATAGCTTAATTCCATAATTACAAAAGACACACACACTTTATATGTGTATATATATATATATATATATAAAGATAAAAGAAACTGAAAAAAATATCTAAAACAAATTGAACTCTGAAGACTATAAGGACTAAAATGTCTTAAATATAAGCCAGAGAAGGGTTCAAAACGAAACAAAAAAACCTTGAAGGGTAATTAAAAGCCATGAAGGTAAAGAATACAAAAAACAATCTCATAGCAAATTGCAATGTAAAGAAACTGAAGTAGGTGTAATGTGATAGTGTCTGAGCCTGTGTTTTGGATGATCTGAAGCCATTCCAGTGTTTACTGATTCAGACAAGTAAAAACACTCTTGCGTTGCATGAGGAGAAAAAAAGCATGTCGAACAATTTCCGTATATATAACATGTAGATAGATTGTCATCACAAATAACAGGTCTGGTTATTTGCATTTAGTTCAGGGAAGTTGGAACAGATCGCATATTTTTATACCAGTTGTGAAAACATGAAGTGAGCTTCAACATCAACACAGGCTCTGATCATAACCTAGGATTCTACTTTCCATTCCTTCATCCCTTGTTCGTTGTGTTTGTCTCTTACAACAGCTCAGTTGTTGTTGCTCATTAATGTGTAGATACTACGTCAGTGTTGCTTCTCATGTCAGTGAGTAGCTATGACATGTTTCCTGCAGACGACTACAAGTCCAACCCAAACATCCAGATATCAGACCTGACCTCCTCTGACCAGTGTGCCAGGGAGCTGTGGAGGAACAATGGAGGTGGGACATCACTCTTTATCATTCTTCATATTCACCATTCTTTAAATTAAAGTATATATGATGCATTTCTTACACCAAGCTCTATTTGACTTTCATGAGAGGGGAAATCTAAGCGGCATTTAATCATAAGTAAACACGGTTTTATGTGAGCAGTAAACAAGTTGAGTTAGTTTAAAGTCTGTAAATTATTTTCAGTGTCAACATCTGGATTTTAATAATGTTGTTTTTGTCTCTCTACATCTAGATTTTAAAGAAATGATATTAGTGAGAGCAGATGTCATAGGTCTTTGAATTATAAATTAAGATACAAGCTTTACATCATGTTCCAGTGTCCTGCCTCTTGTTCAGCTCGATCTACATTTTTCATATTTGACTTATTTCAGATTAATTGAATTTTGCAAATTCTGTGCCAGCCAACTAAGGTCTAAATTCGTAATCATGTATCTCTTGACTTGTTTGAAAGAAAAAGATCGCATTTGGGTTTGTTGTCTTTTAAGCATCAGAATCCAAGGGGGTGGGGCCTAGCAATAGGACAACACTCTCCACTATAAACTTTACAGTTTAACTCACAAATATTCATATGCAGAGTGGCCAGTGTGCAAATGAATATACAGGTACAGTTGAAATGTACCCTGAACCTTCATAGAGCTGCAGTGTAAATAGTTTTTATCAGTGGAATGGAGACGGCAGAGTGCACATGCTTCTGAGTGGACGTTGTATTTCAATGGAAATGATGGAGAGATAACGATAAGAGGAAACAGTCATAGAACTAAAGCCAAAAACATTTCTTATCCTAAATCCCTCCACATTTCCTGTGTGAGGTGCATTTTTTTAAAAGGGCGTGTAAGATTTTTTGTCACTTCTAAAGATATTACAAAACAATTGCATGCTGACATTTTTACAATCACGTAAATGTCTTTTTTTTTCATTATCCTAAAATGAGCCCATTCTTGGATATGTACACGAGGAGGGGGTCCTCTCTATGGAGGCCGCCATGTTTTCACAGTAGTAAAAGTGGACGTATTAAACATCGTAATGAGTCATATTGCGTCTTTTGAGTTTCAATGACAACTGAAGTCTACCATAGGTTCTCCTGCATGTTCAGAAGCGTGATGAATACAACATGCAACTTCACCTCTAGATGCCACCAAATCTTACACACTGCACCTTTAAGTGCATTACACTTGTTTATAGTGTTTATATTTCTTACAATGTCATAATACAACTCTCGTATCCACGTACCTACTTTAAGTAACTATACATGTACAATAGAATTCATGCTGAGTGTTCTTGGGGTTTGCCAAAAACATATTTGTAGAATCACTCTCTTTGATTTCATACAACAAAATGTATTTTCTAAAAGGTTCGTCTGAATCCAGAAATGCACAGACTGTATTCACAGCCCTGATTATTACATGTGGAAATATGGACGACGTGTTCATTCAGACCTAATGATGATCTCATTACATGGTGGTGGTTGAAGGTCAAAGGTTGACATCATGGTAAACATATGTTCTTCTGAACACGGTATCTGGTTTTGTTCTTTTTTGGGAACATTTAGTCTTAATCCATAGTTTCAAATGGGGTACACATATTTGACTGACAGATACATCGATTGTGTGATCAGGGGTCAAACTAGAATGTAGGGAAGGTCACATGGAGGTCATGTGACTTAAAGTTGCAGTGTGTAGGATTTAGGTCATTTTTTGTCACTTCTTAAAATATTACAAATCAATTACATACTGATATTCTCATGAATTTATAATCACCAAAATTGTTATTTTCTTCCCATCACCCTTAAATGAGACCATTAATGTATATTTACATGAGGAGGGGCGTCCTCTCTACTGGTGGCTGCCATGTTTTTACAGTAGCCCAGAGTGAACTTACTAAACATCTTTTGAGTTTTGATGACAGCTGAAGTTCTACCATAGGTTCTCCTGCATGTTCAGAAGGGCGAGGGTGATGGATACAACATGCAACTTCACCTCTAGAAGCCACCAAATCTTACACAATGCACCTTTAAGGAATAAGCACGAAGACTCCTGTGTTTACATGAGTGACTTCCTATCCTCCTCTCATCCTCACAGGTCCCACGTCCAGTTCTCCAACCGCCGGCTCTCCCTCTCACACAGCCACCGACTCGTCCGGTGTCTCACTCCTTCACTCGTCTGTGAGAACATGAGTCCCGCACTGCGTTTCCTCTGTGTGCTTGAAGAGTTTGTCCTGCTGGGTCCACAAGGTCACGTGGTATGAGACATTGAAAGGGGACACGACTTTCACAGGAGTCTGGCTGAGCCGAGCTCTTTGTAGAGACCATGGTTTTTACTGTGGACACGGAAAAGGTGAAGATTCATGTTGTGATGAAGAACTTCAGTGAACTCAGGGCTCTGTGTGTACACATGAACATGTGAAAGATTGATTGATTCCTGTCCTTCAGTCTGTCCTGCAGCCTGTCCTTCAGTCAGTCCTGCAGCCTGTCCTGCAGCCTGTCCTTCAGTCAGTCCTGCAGCCTGTCCTGCAGCCTGTCCTGCAGCCTGTCCCGCAGCCTATCTTTCAGTCTGTCCGGAAGCCTGTCCTTCAGTCTGTCTGGAAGCCTGTCCTTCAGTCTGTCTGGAAGCCTGTCCTTCAGTCTGTCTGGAAGCCTGTCCTTCAGTCTGTCTGGAAGCCTGTCCTTCAGTCTGTCCTGCAGCCTATCTTTCAGTCTGTCTGGAAGCCTGTCCTTCAGGCAGAGACCAGGATGGACTGTCCCGTCATCCTTGAAGAAGATTCTCATGTGCAGGTCAGATTGTTGTGCTGCAAAGTCTTAAAGGTGCAGTGCGTAAGATTTGGTGACCTCTAGAGTTGAAGTTGCATATTATATCCAACACCTCACCCTCCTAAACATGTAGGAGAACCTACGGAAGACTTCAGTTGTCATTAAAACTCAAAAAATGTTGAGTACGTCCACTTTTACTAATGTAAAACATGGTGGCCCCCGCAGAGAGGACCCACTCCTCATGTAAATATACATTAATGGGCTCATTTTAGAGTAATGGGGAAATAAACATGATTAAGAATTCATGAAAATATCATTATGTAATTGTTTTGTAATATTTTTTAGAAGTGACAAAAATGACAGAAATCGTACACATTGCACCTTTAAAGTTAGTTCTGTAAAAATGAATAATATGTCGGTCTTGGCACATTTAATTTTCAAATCATCACTTCATATTTGATTGTTGTGTGTGATTTTAAGCCTTTAATGAATATTTAGTTGATTTGTATCTACCTGGTTGTACACGAGAAATATGTTTTGTCTTAAGGGTTTTTTCAAAATTAAAATGAAAGCAAAACTAATTAAAAACAGAACCCAAAGGTACTTGTAACAATTAAGGGTTCTACATTTACAAAATAGACGTATTTGCTTTTGCAGAGATCTCAAAAAGGTAATAAAAGCAAATAGGTTTTGACTCACATTTAACGTGAAAATAAATGAAACAGATTGACTGTTATAGCAGGCCGTTATTACATTTAAGAAAAGCACAAATACAACATCTCATACGTTTATAAGAATAAAATTGTCATTTTACAGCAATAAAAATGCTGTAAATCTATATCTTAATTGATGACAAGTCCGTTTTATAACTTTAGATCTTTTTTATTCTCATAAACAGAAGAATTGTATTTTTCTTCTCTCGCTGTAATTGGAGTTTAGAGGGAGGAATGATCGAGTCTGACAATATTCATTGTTGGCGGAGCCAGAATTTCTCAAGTATCACCTCAGATATGACACATCATGATTGTATGAAATGTTCCTATCGCACCTTTAATAAGTACTTGAAGGCATTTGTGTTACCTCTGGATGTATCTTGGCTTCCTTCGGGCAAACCTAATCAAACACACTACAATATGAGGTAGCTTCATATTTACTACACAGACGTCACTGTGTCCGTTTCTCAGATATATGATCTTTGTTATTGTTCATACGAAGGACATTTTCTTTTTTTGTTCCGTCCGTTTTGAACTTTGTTCTGCAAGGTTTCATCATAACATGACGTTCATATGAAGCAGAGGGATTGATTGACTCTGCATAAGCTTTCAGTTGTTGTTAAAGGTTCAGTGTGTTGGCTTTAGGGGTTCTGTCATAGAAAGGATGTTATGCTTGGCATATTATATTCTAACATGCTACAGATGATTGAATAGGTCCTCTTCTGTGGAAACGGTTTCAACACTTTTATTTATATGGTGTCTGTAATTGTCTTTAACATGAAGCAATGAATGTATGTATGAAACTCAATCCTTCACACTGAATCATAAACTCCCACGATGAACGCTAACCCTCAAATTAAAGTAATAAAGCTGCAGACGTTAGGATTGTATTGTGTGTTGTAACTGTCTGTCTGTTTTCACACCAGTGAGCTCTGCTGTGTTTGTTCCTGGTGGGAATTGGTCCAGGTGACTCATGGGGATTTTCTTTCCAGTTCGGTTAGTTTCCATATCAGAATCTCTTTATGGTTATTGCAGTTCATTGACCTGACTGTAATGGATACAGTTCCTAATCATAAAAGTTTAATTGTAATCAATCCAGATTTCACTGTATTTAAAATACAGTTGGAGGTGTCAAAAGGGTAATCAGGTCTTGGATGGAAGATTATATTTGAGACTATGCTGCCTCCTCCCTTCATTTCTCCGGCTCACTGCAGCTTTGGGCAGATTGAATTTATCACATAGAAAAAGGTCATTATTTACTAATACAAATGTCAGTAAAATGATTTAATTTTCTATTTCTACAAATAAAATGAGAAAAGATATTTTCACTTAAATCTTACACAATGGCCCTTTAAGGATTTTGTTGGATCATTTCAGGTCTTTAGAACCAAATATTTTTATGCCAATGTGGACAAAAAGGGGGAGCACCTTTTAAACGTACTCAAAACTGTTGATTCAAGAAAACACAAACCAGTCCTGACTGCTCTTCTCAAGCTTCAAGCTGAAAGAAATCGGTCGCGTGGTTGCTCAGAGGAACTCATAGAGATGGTCCTTCTTCTTATGGCCCACTATGGCGAGAATGAAGCACATCTGCTCCATTGTGTCGAAAAGACCAGCCTTGCTGAGGAAGTTCAGTTGAAGGATGTGCCACCAGCTCCTTGTCTTATTGTTTGTGGTGAGTAAACTAAACAGTAACCGTCTGCCGTTGTTGTTGTTGTTGTTGTTGTTGCATTACTGCACAATACGTCACACTCACTGTTTTGTAAGAGTCCCTTTTGCTTCCAAAAAGCTTTTCCTACATTATGCTCTTAGACAAAATGTATTTTCTCATGTCAGTCTTATTATAGTTGTGTTTTGTCTCGAATGTCTCTGATCTTTTCCTCCTAAAAAGTGAAATAGGGGAGATATGGTTGGTTTTTGAATTACAGATGGGCTATTATAAATGTTCCTTTATTTCTTATTAAAGGGGACCTATTATGCCCATTTAAGGGATTTTCTATTTGTTCTTTAGCCTCTATTATCAATCTACCAATCAATCAATCAAATTGTATTTATACAGCCCGCATTTACAGATCATAGTTTGTGTCACAGGGCTTCACAGGGTTGGTAACGTCCTCTGTTATTTATGGTCTCAGAAATGCTTTGTTTCTTTTTAAACGAGCCCTTTGAAAAATCCAGAATTCCTTCCAAGGGAGAAACGCAGGGTTTTGGCTCCCCACTCCCCCTCTTGAAACCTCGATATCTCCGGATTGCCTGATCTGAAGACGATCCCAGATTGGCTGAAAATATAGGTTAGTTCCGTCATCTAAGCATGCAAGTTTCACACTCACAGGCGGCTCTCAGCCAGCAGCGTTCACTGCAAAACATAAACATTGCAAGGAGAAGTAACCAAGTTCAAAACGTGAATGTGGCCTGATTTGGTAATGCAGGGATAACAGTGACATTGTGTTGATAATTTACAAGGGCATCTTGAAAAAATAAACCACGACTGGAAAGATATAATAGATGTTTAAAAAAATTTTTTAATACATTTGTACAATATAGTTTGGATTAAAAAGTTGAGCCTCACATTGTACTTTGCACCATACTATTTGATGCTATTACGTCAGTTCATGTGCCTGTTTTCCAATCTGAGGTTTTTGAACAATCCAAAATGTTGTGTTTGATGTTTAATTTGTCCCCCTATCAATTTTATTTTATTTGATAATCATATTTGCTTACTTCTGTGGTGGAAGAAAAAAGAACTCTCCCTCAAAATGTGACCATGTGATTGCGGTCTGCATGGAGCTCAGATTTGTATATCTAGCTGGTATTGAAACCCTTTGTATTCTTATATTTTATTGAGTTATTTACTCACAGGATCCTCCTTCCTTGCTGCCGAGACATTCATGCTGGGCACTGACCGAAAGGTTGTTAATGACAATATCACCTCCTTTTTGTCTGCCATCTGCCTTTGGTTTGGGGGTTACTACTGCTTCAACATACACTACCCAGTGGAACTAAGATCACTTTTTTCACCAAAACATGTCAAGGTCAACATGCCAGCGACAAAAATACTGATGGCTTCCTGCACTGATTTTGTGAACAAACCTTAAATATATGTGATATATTTGAAAAAATATTTTTGGATTACTTTTTTCGCTGTTGCTGTTGGGTGCACTGATAAATTTGACAATTTCTATTCATGTATGGCGGTAATGGTGATGAGGACACTACTTTCTTACAGTGAAATCCTACATGATTGCATCTTTGTTCTTTATTCATATGGAAACTAATGGTTTATTGGTTTTATATATATCTGGTGAAAGGTAGAAACAGTATAATCAGCTGTTGTACTGTATTTGTAGAAATTGTTTTGTAAATTGTGTGTTATAAGGCTGTCTGTTAATTGTACGATAAAAATTCTAAACATTTACTGTTACAAATTGTAATTGTGACAGTATATTCTTGTTAATTTTATAAAAAGATTTTGCTATTATCAATGGTGAAAACTTTTATTGTTACAGTAAAATATGGTGTTAAATCCATTTCTTAACTGTTGAATGACCAGGTCTACTACTCGCCTACCGCAATTATTTAAAAAATTTTACAAGGAAGCTCTGGCAACCACAGCTGTTGGTTTCCTATCATTAAAACAACAGATTTTATTTACAGAGTTAGAGCCCTCTGCGCTTCCTGTTGAAGGCCTTTGTGGAGCGGCACGGCGCTCGTCCCTTGAATGACTGTGGTTGGAGAGGATCTGCCAATCACGCAATCATTTTGAGGAACATTGTCTGGGTCGCTGGGTTTAAATAGTACCTATTGAACTTATCCAACAGTGGTTGAATTGATGAGGACTGGCTTCTGTTATTTTGCATAATGTCTCACTATAAAACATAATGGTCACATGGATGTGTTGTTTGTTGATTTGTCTGTGATATGTTCCAGCTGGCTGTGCCCATGCCCCTCCCTCCTCTCCATCTCCATTGTAGCCCCTCCCTCTCTCACCTCAATCGGCAGGTGATGAGCTGCACCTGGTTAGACCTCACCTTTAAAAGGAGGACGCTTCCAGAACGGAGACCGATGATTGTGGGCTGGGGTTGTGTTTATCTGTGTTTATTGAGTGGTTTTGGGGTAAAGGTGCAGTGTGCATGTATTGGTGATGTTTATAGCTCTTGGAGCATCACAACCTCTTTTTCTGCTCCACATTTGACAGTGGCCTGACAGAAGACTTCAGATCTTGTCACTCTCAAAAATAGAGATACCAGTGTCATTAAAAGGGTCCAAATGCTTGTCGTTGAAACGGTGACCCTTTAAAAGATAAGTGGTTGCCCTTTAGTGCTGGACCATTTTTGTACCTTATCAAATTGTACCAATCCAAGTATGACTGTGTACCCTGCAAGACATAAATGTACCTTTTGGGGGAAAAAAAAAAAAGTCGTTTTGACCCATTAAAACTGGATTCTATACTGTACTTGAAAGACTACCAACCCAGCGACAAGCTAGTGTGGACTGAATAGAGACAAAAATGTACTTGAATTGTAATATGTAATTATTTATTTGCAACAATTTAAATGGAAGGCAACATACAAGGATAGACACTCTTTAAACTAAAAGCAATTGTAACATGTCACGCTTTGTATGTGAATGACCATACAATGAAAACCAACGTTAGAGTTCAGTTTACCGATTTACTTTATAATCATTATCACAGTGTTGGACAGTGTTGGACAGCAGTTAAGACAGTGATGGAGGTAAAGAGAGAGGGGTGGAGGGAAGGGGTGTTTGGTTACGAGGGAATTAAATGTCGAGTTCCTTCGAAGCTGGAGAACAAAACCTGACGTAACCACTGAACCTCTCCTTATCACGACTCTCCATCTGTCAAATAATGTCTGACTGCATGCAGATGGTGGGACTTCATTTGGAACATCCCATAGTCACTAATCTAACATGTGACCCTCAGATCGCGCTCAGTGGGCGGGGCTTGACAAGTCACATGAGGACTATCCTTTTCAGGTCGATTGGATGAGGAAAGGCAGACACCATGTTGTCTGGACAGAGCTCCTCCCCTGATCCCGACTCAGCAGATCCTCCCCAAAGCTCCCCACCCTCACCCACTCTGCACGGAAACAACCCCACATCTGCCCCCATGCCCCGCCCCCCCCCCAT
>JAFBJT010004551.1:0-14778 GCA_016785325.1 Chascanopsetta lugubris | reverse complement strand
GCGCTCCCTCCGCGCCGCACACGCGCCAACACACTTAACGTGTCGAACCTCCCGCAGATCGTTAAAGAGAAGGACAGATTCCGAAAAGCACCACCGAACTACGCCATGAAGAAAACGCAGCTACTTAAAGATAAGGTGAGAAGAACCGTGCCGCAGCACCGCGTGTGGCCACCGGGAGAGAATTCGCTGCTCGTCTGCAACCTGTTTTTATTGATACATGCACCTCGGTTGTTGTTGTTTTTTTCAGAAAACTTGTTCCTGTCTTGTCAGACTCTCACTGCTGTGTTTTGCTTTCAGGCCATGGCCGAGGAGAGCGGCGACGGCGACCGGGTCAAAGTGATCCAGGATGAGCTGAACGAGCTGGAGGAGCGGGCGGAGGCACTGGACCGACAGAGAACCAAGAGTATCTCCGCCATCAGGTAACGACAAACAACACACTTTTGGATGTTACCCGACCGAAAGGAACCGTCCTTTACCACAACGCTGCTGGAACTCTCTCTCTCTCTCACTCTCCATATATTTGTTTTTATGTTTATTTTTCCCACCATCTAGCTACATCAACCAGAGGAACCGAAGCTGGAACATCGTGGAGTCTGAAAAGGCTCTGGTGGTACGTCCCCCGTCTCCTCAGGCAGCTTTAAACATCTGTATTGTTCCGCGCGACGAGTGGTTGTTGAGGCTTCGTTCCGTTTTAAACGTTCTACGTCTTTGCACTTGAACCGATTTCCTCGTTCTCGCGCAGGCGGAAGGACAGAATTCCAAAAACCAGCAAATGGATCCTTTCACCCGAAGACAATGCAAACCCACCATGGTGTCAAATGTGAGTTTTTGTTTTTATTTTTTATTTATTTTTGTAAATAGAGTGATTGTGAAAATAGCTGGATCTGCTGTGTTGACCTCTAATGTCATGTTTGTTTCGCTCTTCAGGCCAGAGACCCGTCGGTCCACGCAGCTATCCTCGCTCATCTCAACCAGAAGTACGGCTCCGGCTCCACGCCGGATCCCTCTGGGACGGACAAGAACAAGCTGGTAAGCGCAGCGCCCCCCTGTGGATTCTCACATTTTCACATGTTGCCATTGTGCCTTTTTAACTCATTGTCCCTGTGTTCAAGGGACAGCCCAACCAGAAAGACAAAGACGCCTCCAAGCCAAACACCGACCTCTCGGAGGATTTGTTTAAAGTTCACGACTTTGACGTAAAGATCGACCTCCAGGTTCCCAACGCAGGTGAGTTCGCTTCTGCTTCGTGTGACGGTTCAATAGTATCTCCAAAAGAAGTTTGAGGGAGTTGTTTTTGTTAATGAATGTATTGATTGTTGCAGAGGCCAAGTCTCTGTCTGTGAGCTCCAATGCGCTGCCAGTGAAGGACGGCGCCCCCCGCAGGTCACTCAACCTGGAGGACTACAAGAAGAGGAGGGGCCTGATCTAATGTGACCGGTCTGTTATTCAGAAACCACATTGCATGTGTAACTGGGTGAGGGTGAATGTGTGTGTGTGCGTGTGTGCGTGTATGTGTGTGTGTGTGTGTGCGTGTATGTATGTGTGTGTGTGTGTGTGTGTGTGTGTGTGTGAGACTGAGGAAATGTGTGTGAGACTGAGAATGAAAATGACTCCACTGTGTGTGTGTGTGTGAGAGAGAGAGAGAGAGTATGTTGATAGAGAGCAGAGAGTCTATCCAAACAGAGGAAATACTGATGGAGCAGAGAAAACCTTTCTCTCCGAGGATCTCAGAAAAGAATTTGTCCAGAGCTTCGTTCTGTTAGTTTTCCAATTATCAAACAAACTCGTATATTGAGTTGTGTTTTTTTTTTTCATGTATTTAACTCCTCCCCCTCTTTTTGGATCCTCGGGAGTCCACTCTGCTTTTGTTATTTTTGTTTTTTCCTCTCATATCGACACATGTGGCGCTTTGTGGATTTTGACAAAATGGAGGACACTATTTTAGAGGACTTAGGTTGTTGAGGAGGCATGTCGGAATCACCGGACCGGACTTTGGACTGGAGTCAACGAGCGATGAACGAATTACTGTTGTAAATGTCCCACTCCTGCCCCGCCCCGCCCCGCCCCGCCCTTTCCCAAACACAGTGTGTGATCATCTGCAGTTGCAGTCCATCCTCAGTCTGAGCTGCCTCTTTTATTTTGGCGGGGCAAAGATGATCACCAGCCCTGACTCGGACAGTGATGTTTGGCTCTCCACGAACCATCCTGAGACGTTCAGCACCTGTCTGCTGGACATTTATGGCTTTTACGTCTTTGAACCAACGACTCGTTTTTAGAGGAACCCCCTTTTTCTATGGCAGAGATGGTTGTTAAAGTGACTTCTTCATTTTTTTTTTGTTGAAAATCTCTATGGTCGGTGGTTCATGGGAAAACTCCCCTCGCCCAGAACTTCCAGAGAAGATTCTACATGTAATCGAATGTGTCCATAGTCAGTTCCTGTATTGATGTGGCATGCCATGTAAATATGCATTTTGGAGTGAGTGCGGAAAAAATAAAGAGGCACTGTTTCATAACTTCTGTCTCTTGTATTTTTTTTTATTTTAATACAAAGGTTCTCTTATTTTTTTATATTCAATACATATATTTTTGTATTCAACATAGATTTTACAAATGATGTGTCAATGATGTTTTAGATAATATTGGATAGAATGACTGTAATGGATCAGGATATTTTTTAAAATATAAAATGCAAAATTAAACATGAAATATTTCTGAATGAGACTTTTTTTTTAAAAAGAAGAAAAAAGAAGAAAAAAACTATAATTCAGAATTAAATAGACATGTAGAGATGCTCTTCTATTTAGATAGTCACAAGCTGCTACTTTGATTACATATATATGCATATATATATATATATATATAGATAGATATAGTCTTTATATCAATAATTACTTCATAATAGTTGAGAAAAAATACTTTGCTTCATTGTTTTTATCCACAGCCACAGGGAGGGACTTATTTTTGATCAGGCGGGTCAGTAGGACGCTCTGTTGTGGGGTCCTTCCTAGTAGCACTTCCTGGTCCACGTATGAGATGATCCCCAACATCCTCAGTTGCAGATAATGACATTTGACCGTGTTTATCGGAACGGTTTTAAATTGTCACTTCCTGCCGTTGACGCTCGGCCATAGCCTGGTGACTGGAGACACCCCGAGGCCCGGACGTCGTTTGAAACGGTGCGTAGAGCGACTTGTCTGCTGTTAGCAGCTAACTAGTTAGCATTAGCGGTGTTCAGTATCTAGCTATGTTTACATTGGTTTTATCATGACGGCAGCTCGTCTGCTCATTGTACGTCTGATATTTCTTTATTTACATGCATCCAAGCTATAAACAGCATGAATGAATGTGATATTTAAATGTAAAAGCGAGGCTAAGTGTCCAATTGCTCTTTTGGGTGATGATGTTAGCATTTCAGCTGTGGTGAAATTGTGAGATATATGTCTAGAATTGTACTTTTAATGCTAAATCATTTCATCTTCGACTTAAATGAGTTAAATGATCGTGACATTGACGGATATGTGAGTGTTGTTGTTGGACATGCTAAACGCCCTTTATGATAAGTGAAAGTTACCATGGGCTCTCTACGTTTGAAGAGGAAGGGCTGGGGGCTGTTCAGCTGCAGCTTGCAATTCCACCACTAGATGTCACTAAATCTGGCACCGAGCTTTGACCCACGCAGGACTGTCTTCCATGAAGCGGTAGCTACACATAGTGTTAAAATTAAGAAGTACAAAGCTGTCAAGTTTCATGTGTGGGCCACGTTCCATTATATATATATTTTTTTTTTACAATTTGCATCAGGGCTTTTATTTATTTTTAAATGGGCCACGGGCTGCAGTTTGGACACCCACTGTTTTAAAGGAGGCATTTCTATCTTTATAAATAATGTGCGTGATAATCAGGTTAATCTGTTCTCTTTGTCATTAGGATGCAAAATGTCGTGGTTGACTGAACTGGCGGGGAAAGCTGAAGACTTCCTGAACAAAGTGGACCAGGGAGCTGCCACGGCTCTGAGCCAAACCCAGACCAGATCCTCCTCCTTCTCCTCGCCCTACGAGGGAGAACCAACCGCCAGACCCCACTACGACGCTGCAGGGTACAAGACCGACACTGTGACGCACCACGCCTATGCATCCTCCCACGATGCTGCACCGAACTTCATCGCCGCCGCCGCCGGCAACATCAAGAAGTCGAGCGCGCCCCTGCTGGCGGGCACCGCCAACGTGAGCAGCGGCAGCGGCGCCCTCTCCGGCTCGGAAAGCTCCGCCCCCAACTCCGCCAAGTCCACGTCTGGCTTCGTGAGGTCCCGGAGGAACGAGCCCAACGTGGACGACGACATGCTCTTTGACTTTCTGAACAGCTCCGACCCTCCGGTCAGCAACAGGAGGGATTCCAAGCGGGAGGTGGTGAAAGTGTCGGTGACGGAGGCTCGAGACCCGACTCCTCCCCCTCGTCCTGCCTCCACGACCCCTCTGACCATCCCCTCGGCCCCGTCCACGCCTCCATCCACCCGGGGGGTTTCCAGAGCTTCAAGCATGAGCTCACTGTCTGCTCACAGCATGAAAACAGAGGAGAGCTCTGCGAAAGAGCTAAGCCCAGGTAAAGGTGCAGTGTGTAAGATTTCAGTCCTTTTTGTCGCTTCAAACGTTACAAACGTTACGTACAAAACAATCACAAACCAACATATCACCTAACTGTATTTTTGTCACCCTGGAATGAGCCCATTAATGTCTATGTACATGAGGAGCGGGTTCTCCTCCATGCTCAGAAGGACGAGGGTGAGGTGATGGACACGACATGCAACTTCACCACTAGATGTCACCACCGCACCTTTGATTACACAATCACTTACACCTCATTAGGTGCGCCTGCTCGGTCGAGTCCACTTAGATACAACTGCCCCGTCTTTGTAGGTCGCATCATAGCGATTTCATTTAATAAGCTGTGGCGGCGGCGGGGGGGGGGCGGCGGGGGGGGGGGGGGGGGGGGGGGGGGGGGGGGGGTCTTACGCTTTGATGGGGCACAACAACTGTTCTCCTCAGGGTCGCCGAAGGTTGGCTCTGAGCTCAGCAGTGTGGCGCCATATCAGGCCATCATGTCTCTTTGTCTCCAAAGACGCTCTGACCATAGTGACATCGTCTTTCCTAGAAGAATCCCAACCGTGGCGGCACGGCAGAAGTGATGGTGGCGCTGCCCTGTGTGTGCTGCTGTGATTTCTCCTGCAGTAAAGCCTTTCTCAACCCAAGACCTCCTGTCTCCCAGTCCTTGTGCTCTCTCTCTCTCTCTCTCTCTCTCTCTCTCTCTCTCTCTCTCTCTCAATCCGCTCCCGACAGCAGCCGACCTCCACAATTTCCACAACATGAGCGTGTACCTCGTAAAGTATTTTTTGTTGACTGTGTGTCGTTTTGATCTCCGCTCCTCACAGACACACCCGAAGGCTCCGACTCAGGCCTGGTCATCCCTCAGGATCCTCCTCCTCCTCCTCCTCTTCCTCCTCCTCCTCCTCCTCCTCCCTCCACGGAGGAGCCACAGAGCCATGTCATGTCCAGTCTGCGTCTGGAGAACCAGCTGCTGCGCAGCGAAGTGTCCTCCCTCAACCAGGAGATGGCGTCCATCATCCAGAGAGCTAAAGATTTACAAGACGGCAAGAGAACTCTCAACCCATGATGATGACCTGCATTTTTTTTTTTTTTTTTAAAACACCTTCCTCCTTAATGACTCTTCTGCCTTTGCAGAGTTGAACCATGCGAGGCTGCGCGCCGACAAGTGGAACACGGAGCAGTCTCACACTGACCGGATGCTACGGGAGCTGCGGTCGCAGGTCGATGACCTGACGGAGGCGCTCTCGGCCAAAGACGGTCAGCTGGCCGTGCTGAAGATCAGGCTGGACGAGGCCGATCAGATGCTGAGGTCGCGCAGCGCCGCGCTAGAGGAGGCGCAGAAGGAGCGGTCGAGGTAAACTCTCGTTGCCACTTTCTCCCTTCAGATTATAGACGGATGGTGTCTGATGTGAGTGTTTCTTGGATTTCAGAATCATCCAGGATCAGTCTGAAGGGAGCAGTTTGCAGTCCCAAGCTCTGGAGACCATCCAGGAGAGGCTGCGAGAGGCGGAGCAGGCGCTCCGGAGGGAGCAGGACGGCTACCGGCAGATGCAGGTATAGAACAGATGCTGTCACATGTTCTGAAGCAGGGACCCAACAGGTGGGTCGCGGACCTGTTTTCGGTAGGTCGTCCCGGGCGTCTGACTGGGAAAAGAATAGGGGGAAAAAATTCTCTGCTTTTAGTTTGAAGAGGATTTTTGCCGTCTGTTCACACTCCTCAACAGTTGTCATTAAACCTGCTTCTTTGTGTCGGCGTGCTTTCGTATTCTCACCGTCTTTTCATTGGATTCATTTGAGAAGTTGAAAACCCTCCTCGATTTGGGTCGGGGCTCGTCTCTAAAAGGTGACGGGGGGGTCCCAAAAGCAGACCAGCTGAGGGCCCCTGATCCTAAAGCCTCCATTCTTGTGCAGAGCGAGTACGCGGGTCGACTGTCCAAACTGGAGGCGGAGAGGCAAACGCTGGCAGAGACCATCACGGCGGCAGAGCGACGAGCCGCTGACGAGAAGGTCAAGGTCGACGACCTCCAACACCAACTGAGAAACGCCAAAGCTGCAGCGGAGTCCGGGAAACAGGAGTTACAGGACTACAAGCACAAAGCCTCACGCATCCTACAGGTAAGGACCCACTGAGGTCTTTTCACAATGACTCCAGATTTGAACACTGTAAAAGCGTTTGTTTTTGTTGAAATCTAGTCCAAAGAGAAGCTGATCAGCAGTTTGAAGGAGGGGTCTGGTTTGGACTGTGTGGACGGCAGCGGGACTCTGGCCTTCGAGCTGGAGGAGCTGCGCCACGAGAAGGAGATGCAGAAGGAGGAGATCCAGAAACTCCAGGGGCAGGTGCACACGCTCCGCATAGAGATACAGGTGAGATACGGAGACATCACAGCCTCCCACTTCCTGGTTCCTCCCAAAACAACGGGGGCGGAGCACAGGTAGAGCTGGGGGTGGGCCCACGGCGCTGTCACGGCATCCACGGAACCTGCCCAGGTGTCATTCAAGAGGCCACGCCCCTTGTTTATGCACAATTTCAAACCTGGGTAGAATGAAAATAAGCCCCGCCCCTGGACAGTTGTCATGGCAACAAATATGTTCACCGATTGAGAAATTGGTTTCTATTTATTGGTAGAAATCAATGTGAGAAATGTACAGTCACGTCGGTCGCGTGGATGATGTTTTACAGTAACATGCCGAGTCGTGTGTTTCTCAGGATCTGGAGGCTCAGGCGCTGTCGGAGGCCGAGTCATGGCGAGAGCAGCAGCTTCAGGTCCAGGAGCAGCAGGCGTTACAGAACCGGGCCAAACAGGAGCAGGAGGCGGAGGTCGATCGTTACAAACAGGTGAATTTGCTCGGCTACGTATATATATATTTTTTTTTCTCAAGATATATTTGGGTTTGTTTTTCTTACATGTGTGATATCGTTTTGTATCATGAAAACAAAAGGAGCTGCAGTATCTAGAGGAAGAGCAACACCGAGCCAAAGCTTCTCTGCAGAGTCGAATCAAAGACAGAGAGGATGAAATCCAGAAACTCAGGAACCAGGTGGGTTTCCCCCCCCCCCTCTTTTAGCCATTTAGCCTTTGATACATCCATCTATCTGCTTTGCCCGCTCACATCCCGGTGTGTGTTGCCCCCCCCCCCAGTTGACCAATAAGACTCTGAGCAGCAGCAGCCAGACGGAGCTGGAGAACCGCCTCCACCAGCTGACGGAGACGCTGATCCAGAAGCAGACCATGCTGGAGGCGCTGGGCACGGAGAAGAGCTCGCTGGTGTTTCAGCTGGAGCGTCTGGAGCAGCAGCTGAAGAGCGCGCAGGGGGGGGGGCCGAGCGGCGGCCAGGCCATCAACATGAGCGGCCTGGAGGGACCGGGACCAGGTCGGGGACCACATGACACCTCCATGATGTTACAGTCCAGTTTATGAAGGAGACGGTTCAGCCTGGCATTCCAGGAAAAAAGCCGTTTTAAGAATAATTATTCTCTTCACAACCTTGACCTACTTCCACCCTTAAAGGAGCCATTGCAATATTTCACAAAGGTCCGAGGTGGCTGAGTATTAAATGACCAGCTGTGGTCAAACTACATGAGATAAACTGTTGACGCTGCTCCTTCCCGTCTCTTTGACCCTCTCAGAAAAATGCTCTGTGTTGAGGGGGGGGGGGGCGTGTCTCAGAGCTGCTGCCTGGGCTGTCAATCACCCCCTCCCCTCCCCTCTCCCAAGTCTGAGCGACACAGAGCTCTGACTCTCTCTCTCTCTCTCTCTCTCTCTCTCTCTCTCTCTCTCTCTCTCTCTCTCTCTCTCTCTCTCTCTCTCTCTCTCTCTCCACGTTTGTTTCTGCACATAATGAAATCAAAATCAAGAAATGCCTCACAGTCGGGCTTCATTCACATTTTCATTTCAGGAGCACGGCAGAGAAACACGCCGGTTCTCTTCAGCGACCAGGAGAGTCCAGGAATGTACGGCAAAGTGCGTAAAGCCGCCAGCACCATCGACCGCTTCAGGTAAGACTTTGTTAGTATTTATAGCAAAGTTCAGATCTGGGATATTTTGAACCAAACTCCAACATTATTTACTGTATCTTGTCATGGCAGCATCAGACTGGGAATCTTCTTGAGGCGTTACCCAATTGCTAGAGTTTTCGTTATTCTGTACATGGTGAGTATTGGTTTAAAAAAAAAATAGGATGTGGAATATTCTATTTTTCCTTGTATCTTTTGATGAATAACTTTTCCCATTTCCTGCCAGGCGGTACTGCATCTATGGGTGATGATTGTCCTGCTCACGTACACACCAGAGATGCATCACGGTCATCCAGGTGGAAGATAAGTGTGAAAACAACATGTGGGATTTTTAGAAATGTTTCTCCCTCTCTCTCTCTTGCCTTCGATGTAAGGACGGTTTATAAGCTGCTGGAACATGGGCTCTGGGACCTGCTTCTCCCTGATTTGCACAGAAATGCGACACATCTGAAGACATTTCCTCCTCCTCCAACTCCTCCTCTTTATTGTTTCTAACGGAAGATAACAGATCGATATCTACATAAGATTTTGAGTAAATGCAGAGATATGTGGAATTGTTGGTCAGCTGAAAGTGACATGGAATCAGTCTGTTCCTTTCGTCTCCTGCTCTCAGACATTTATTCTGTTAAGAGATTGTATTTAACACTGTAAAAAAGAAGAATCTTTTAATAAAGATGTGAAGAGAAATGATGGAATGTGGCTCTTTTCTGGTGTTTTCTGGGTTTCAAAACAATGTGATGATGTGTTTAATGGGCCAGTCTGCAAACACTATTAATTTATGTTTTCACCCTTTTTTCCAATTGTTTGTCTTTAACCCCATTTGCAACCCTGTTTGTAATATAGTGTATATAAAGAACAAGTCAGTATAAATACAGAGTGATGCTGTGGATGGCGCTGCTGCCTTTGATGCAAAGATTTGAAACAAACGTTACTTTGAAGTTCTCTCAGATTTTTTATTGAAAATAATTTTGGCAAGAAATGTGGGAGGATGTTGCCGACGGCAAACAAACAAGGAAATATTACAAATACTACTAATTATAAATAACGAATAATAATAATAATTTATAATAGTAAGCCATTGATATATGTTGTACAATCATATTGTACATAAAACAATATGACTTATAATATCAGGAAAATAAATCATAATAAAAATGAGTTAGTGACACTTCCGGACTTTCATCAGGCACTTGAACGCACCTCCGGTTTGTTGGTCCTCCAGTATCCCACAATGCACCGCGGCGGTGCTGGCTGTCCACGTCAAAGCTGACAGCTTCAGCACGGAGGAGCTGATAATGGCTGCAGTTGAGGTGGCACTTTCTGGACGTCGTGTTGTTTCTCTTCTGTTGAATAACCGATAAAAACACCGGCCGCTGTTACTGCGGACGAACCAGGCGTCAACACAGACACTTTGGCCGACGTTTGAGCTCTTTTACTGGGGTAGAAAAATGTCGCTGGCGCCGCTAGTCTCGGCGAATTCCTCCAGGCGCACGGTCAGCTGTTATTAGCCGGTGCTAAATGAGCGTCTTTCAGCCCGGGTAGAGACGGAACACCTGGAGGTCAAAAGTGGGATAATTAGAGGGAAAGTGTCCCTGGGTGTTTTAGGAGTTAGCATAGCTCCATGACCGAGCCGCCGAGGCTAAGCTAGGCTAACTCCGCCTCGCCCTCCGCGGCCCAGGCTTGTGTTTTTAGTGTTAGCTTAGTGTGGTGAAGCCCCGGGCAGCAGGCAGGATGTCTTCGTGGCTGGGTGGACTGGGCTCCGGCCTGGGTCAGTCCCTGGGTCAGGTCGGCGGCAGCCTGTCGTCCTTCACCGGCCAGATATCCACCTTCACCAAAGACATGCTGCTGGAGGGAGTGGAGGAGGTCGGAGGTGAGTGTGTGTGAAAGAGAGTCGGTGCTGGGAGACTTATAAACAAACATATTGTCCTAATTCAATCATTTTAGTCTTATCTGCATAGCGGTGGTATAGTTCGAAATATTTTTCATCTCAAATGAAACGATGTCAAATTAGCCTCGTCATCCCAGAGGTGTGTTATTGAAATATTAAAAAATCCCACTGAAGACATGTTCAACTTTACAAAGATGGCGTCTGGTGACTTTTTAAGCTCTTCTTAATTTTGTGTAATACGCCTTAAAGGTGCAGTATGTAAGAAATTAAAGTAAATGAATAAAAAAAATAATTCAACTCATGTTTTATGAGTTTTAATGTTTGATGACCTCCGTGTCTGAAATGTTGTTTTTCATGAGCAAGTCCTTTATATTTATGTCAGGAGTGGGTCCTCTCTATGGAGGCGGCCATGTTGCTCCGTCCTGTTTTTACAGTAGCCCAGAATGGACAAACAAAACACCTGTTGCGTTTAAATGATTTAAAAGTGAAGGCAGCAACATGCAACTTCACCAATAGATGTCACTGAACCCTACACTCTGCACCTTTAATGTTTAAAACCCTAAGCCTGGAGTACTAAACACTAATGTGAATAAAAACCTGACTTAACTAAAAGCGTTAATATACAGTGGCAATATATTACACACTCAGCATTTTTCTTTGTATTTGCAGGTGTTTAAAGGCATTAAAATAAATATAGTGAAACTGAAGTAAGATTAAGGACGTAATACCTCAAGTGTAATCAAATCTATAGCTGTAGGAACCCTGTGTTTAAATGTTGAGTCATTAATCAAGTATTATATCTGTCACTCAATTCTACAGACTGCACCTTTTGTGTTGAAATACAGCTGTCTCCATGAAAAGCAAATATAATATTACACAACGACGACGACGCTCACGTTGTTCCTTAAATCCCGAGTTAATGTCGTTAAAAAGACAAACAGGAGATGAGTTGATAAAGTGAAGAGAACTTTGGCCACAGATCTCCAACTCAGAGCTTCACTCAAAAAAAAGGTTCTTATCAGTGATCACATGATGACATCACCCTGAATTATATCAATAATATTATTGATAAACGTGGAAGTTTAAAGGTTAAAAGGTTTTGGCTCCCCGGAGATGGTTGTGGTTTTCAACATGTTTAAGGAAAATAGCCAATGGCTGTCGTCATGTGAAGTCATCACCTCATTTGCATAATTCACAGTGAGCACGTATGCTCGCATCAACACTAAGTTATTTTTATTTATTTTTTTTTTTTTACATCAACTTTTAGGGCAAGATATTAAAGGTGCAGTGTCAGCAATGCAGCCAAATACCTCTCATCCTTCCCTTGCAGTAAAAATACACTGTAAAAAATATTGCTATGCAACATGGCGGCCTATGTATGTTTACACCAGCTCCTCATGTAGATATAAAGGGCTCACTGTAGAGACATGACGTCAATGTTTATTTTTTAATTCAGGTAATTATACCGTCATCATCATCATCATCATCATCATCATCATATTATATTCTGTTTGTGACAGTAGAGACACTGCACCTTTAACAAACATGTATATTTACTGTATGTGAGTGGGTGACTTTAGTTTGAGTCTTATTTTGAATGTTGCTCCGAGTGGTGCAGGTTCCGCTCAGCTGTTTCAATCACATCAGGATCACATAGCTCCAACTGGATCGCTGAAAATGTTGGCCTCTCTCAGCTGTGCATGTTTGCGTGTCATGTGAGCAGAGCTAATGAGATCTGTGTGTGTGTGTGTGTGTGTGTGTGTGTGTGTGTGTGTGTGTGTGTGACGCGAATACGGTGATGGAAACGAGAGATAACCCGTATTTATCTCTTCAATGTACCATAGAGAGCAAACGTTCAGAGATGTTCTGAGGAATCTGATGAAAAAAGAATCCAAATGTGAAGATTAAATTCACTGTGTCTAAATGGAAATGACAGACATGTCGTTCTTATTGCACATTTACTCTCCTGAATAGAATAGAAATACTTTATTGTTCCCAGGGGGAAAGTGCTTTCTTACAGCAGCAGCTGTAGCAGCAGTAGTCAGGCAGAATAGAGTATTATTCTGAATAAAAAAAAAAATGTAAAACAGAAAATATAACAATAATATAAATATAATATACAATTTACAAAAATATAACATTTTTTGGACTATTTACAATACAATAAAGAAATAAAATGGATAGAAGAAAACAATTCAAATACATTGAGATATAGAATAAAGCAAAATGAAATGAAGACACCTAGAGATGCACCTGTGTTTACATATTCATGATAGAAAAGTGTGTCAGTGATATTATCTGTGTCATTCTTCCCTGTCAACCGACAGATGCTGCCACAGAGCTGCAGGTGTCCAATTCCAGACTGGCTGAAATGGAGGCTTCCTTTGCCTCTCAGAAATCTGAGGTGAGATTCCTCTTCTTCGTCCATTCGATACGACCACAGACAATCGTCTTCCCTGCAGCTTATACCACAGCGTTCTTCCTCTTTCCTTGACTTCCTCCTCTCCTCTCTCCTCCGCTTTTGTTTTCCTGCAGTACGACAGATTCAAACATCTGCACGCGGAGCTGGAGGAGAAGCTGGAGGCGTCGGAGCTCCAGATCAAACGTCAGTCCGCAGAGTACAGAACTCTCCTGCAGCAGAAAGATGTACGTACTTCACGTCCTCATGACAGGAGACCTGTGTTAGATGGTGTTCCTGTGAAGTGGATGGAGCTGAAGTTCACCCGTTGTCCACCAGGTGGAGATCAGTCACCTGAAAGCTCGGCAGAGTGGACTCCAGGAGCAAGTGCAGAAGCTGCAGCAGTCGGCTCAGTCGGCGTCCGTCGGCTCCGCCGGCCTCTCCGGCGCCGGAGGAAGAGGCGGCGCCTCCTCCTCGTCCGCCGGGTCCCATCAGGGTTTCCACGGCGACGGCATGGACTTCAATGACGTCATCTGGTCGCAGCAGGAGATCAACCGGCTGTCCACAGAAGTCATGGGTCTGGAGGCGGAGGTGGCTCACTGGAGGAGGATTTCTCAGGTTCGATTTGTTTTGACTTTTTTTTTTATGGGGTTAGAGGAGCTGTCCTGTAGCCAGAGGGTCAGGGGTTCAACTCCCATCTTCACCAGTGTCCTGTGGCAAGATACACCGTATGAATGTTTGAATGGCATGGTTCTATGAGTGTGTGTGTGTGTGTGTGAGTGTGTGTGAGGGAGAGGGTGAGTGAGTGTGTGTGTGTGTGTGTGAGAGAGAGACCATTGCTGAGTGTAGTACGGTGTAGTACTGAGAGTAGTACGGTGTAGTACTGAGTGTAGTACGGTGTAGTACTGAGTGTAGTACGGTGTAGTACTGTGTGAAGTACCATGAAAATCACAGAAGTTCCTATTCTGACATTTTTTAAATTACAGGCATCAACAGCAGCAGGAAGTGGTAACGGAGACCAGGGTGAGATTCTCACTCTCCAAAGAACCATTAAGGTACAGAACCTATTTTAAAGAACTCTCTCTCTCTCTCTCTCTCTCTCCTTCTCTCTCTCTCTCTCTCTCTCTCTCTCTCTCTCTCTCTCTCTCTCTCTCTCTCTCTCTCTCTCTCTCTACATATATATATATAAATAAAAGCTAAATACTCTGACTGACACTTCATGTTTGTGCTCCTCCGGTACAGGAGCTGCGAGAGAAGATGAGTCGTGAGGTGGACGAGCACCAGCACGAGTTGGCGGCGCTGCAGGACGCTCAGCGCCAGAAGATGGTGGACGTCACGCGGCGCCACAGGGAGGAGCTGGCGGAGTACGAGGAGAGGATCGAGGAGCTGGAGGAACAGATGCAGAGCGGTACGTCGGCTCACTTTTGACATTTTGTGATTTAGGAATCCAGAACAACCATGTCCAACAATATATAATACAGAAATATATTGAATATATAATTAAAATGAAATAAAAGACAGAAAGAAAGGATTGAGACTATTGCAATATAAAATCAAACAAAATATGATTACATTAAATTAGATGGGATTAAATCAAATTCGATTAATAGAGATGCATCTGTTTGAACATATTCAAAGTAGAATGATATGAGGAACAGATGCCGAGCGGTCGCTCTCACGTTTGAGAGGTGTAACGGGTGTAACACGCAATTCCAGACCCTCACCTCCACTTCCTGTGCCGCAGGTGGTCAAAGCAGTTCCTCCACCGACGCCTCCGAGCTGCTGGAGCTGCAGAGAACCGCACAGACGCTGCAGGAGGCGGCGGCGCAGCGGGAGAGGCAGGCGGCCGAGCTGTCGGCCATGTTGGAGGAGGCCC
>JAFBJT010004519.1:168160-180728 GCA_016785325.1 Chascanopsetta lugubris | reverse complement strand
TGAAATCAAACGGACACAGATAAACACGGAAGCCTTCCCTTGATTAGAAATATCGATGCTCGGGAAATGAAACGCACTCTTCCCTTTGACTCACAAAGCACATTTTTATTCTAACGATGGGGATTATTTATATTTCCTTCGACTTAATCAACTCTTTTTTTTCCCTACGGATCAGTAACACGACCCCCAAAACATATCCGACACTCATTTGCTGCCATATTTGTTCAGTGTGACCTTATTTTTGCCCCCCCCACTCCATTAGCTACACACACACACACACACACACACACACACACACACACTCCCTTGCTTTGCTCGCAGCACTGTCTTCATTTGACCCATATTACAGTGGGTTGAGCTCGTGTAATATAAACTCAAGGATGGTGACAAGAGAATGCACTGGCTGCACGGGCCTGTTTATGAAGTCAACACCAGGCCCCGCATCACAGCCGATTAAGTGAAGCGTCATGGCGGAATGGAGCTCAATGGAATTCTTAATTGCATCCAATGAGTGTGCGCGCGGGCGACCGACAAGAGGACACACGAGTCCTGGGCACTTGCAAGATTGCGCCATGGTGAGAGACGAGCAAGTGTCCTGCGTTAGTGTCAAATGACAACGTGCTGGCGCCTTGGCAAGGTTTGCTCTTCCGCTTTTGTAATAACAAAGCTCCATCTGGCCCCTGTGAGCCTGGTGAAATTAAAAAACAAAACAAAATTTTTTTTCTAACAAACATTTTAAACAAAACTGTTTGATTGTCGCCCAGAAAGTCTCTTTTATTTCCCGTCTGTTCACGTGAGACTGATTTGTCTCCGGGTAAACAGGAGAGAAGCAAGCAAACATGGAAACACTCCCAACATTTGAAATGTGAAACAGGAAGTAGAATTGCGAGTGAAAGAGTCCAAAGCTTACTCTATAAAGGAAGTTCATCTTTGTTAATATGTATATTGACTGTTTTCTAGAGGGAACTTTTTAACGCCAGTCAGTGAACAAGCTGTTAAAAATGGTCACAAATGAGACATTCCCCAACTTAAAGAGGTCTTTACATCAGTCAGTCCATCAGATGCTGCGTGAAGAGACTCGGCCTGGGCTCTTTTCTGGGCATGAACAATGTCGGTTGGTGGAATGTGACTCGCGCCCGATCCTATAATACCGCGTGCCAACGGTATCTTTCGCTAACTAGCCATGACCAAGCGACCACGGTGTGTCAACCCTCGACCGTCACCAGCTGCTACAGGCCTCGTTACAAACGACATCTATGGAGAGTTCGACGTGAAAATAGGTTTTCTGGATCGGCACCAAAAATCGAACCGTCTCTTCTCTGATGTTCAATTGGTCCAAAATACTTTACAAATTGGTCGTGATCCTTCGAGCAATCGGACGCGCAGACAGAGGAAAACACGGCCTCGTTAGAGCGGGGCAAGTATGACATCACTGCGCGTCTGCTTATGCCTTCCTTTTATACGCCTCACCTTGGAAGACACTTCAGAGAGGCAACATCCACTTTCCTGTAATTACGTCCTCTAATATCAAAAAGTGTTGTGAAAGGAAAGGCGCCGAGAACGGAGGACGTTCATTTTCAGCAATCACTGAAAGACGCGCTTACAAATGCGCAGGCCCTGGAAGTGGATGTGAAAAAAAAAAAAAATACAGTCTACTGCTAAGAGGTGCGGGGGCTGCGGGTGGGAGTTTACGCGCAGGAAACAAGCTCCGTCTGAAACCGTCCCAGTCTCACTTGCCCCGCTGATGTGCAGCGTGGGAACACGCCGACACACGGGGGCGTCTGAACGCAGCCTCCGCTGGGCATCGAGCAGCGGGAGACGGTTCGCCCGAGTCCGTGAGTCACGGCGGCTCCGCCCCGTGGCCTCGCCTCACCTGGACTGAGCGGCGCAACTACTGACAAAGAAAGACACTTGGCTGGATCATTTTCATCCACAGGCTCTTTGTGTAAAAACGTCTTCAAGCCCGTCGCGCATGTTTTATGGTCCGTAACGGCCTCGGCAGCACTTTATCATTTGGGGTGAATCTTTGATGTCGGCTGCGCCATAAAAGATTCAGGGCGGAGCCGGTCAGTGAGTGAGTGAGTGAGTGAGTGAGTGAGTGAGTGAGTGCAGATGTGGGAGAGTGGCGTGAGGGGGGGCCATGCTGCCTGTGTGTGTGAGGGGGGGTGGAGGGAGGTTCTCACTGAGGCATGAAGCGCCATACCAAGGGGGAGGCTGCTCCGAATACTCCTCGGATGATATCGAGGGGTAATTCACACCAGCAGAGGGAAACCACTGAGGCCGATGAGGAGCCTGACTTGAAAGATCGGGAAGGTCCAACCTGAGACTCAGACGACACCCCAACGGGACAGTTTGACTGCAAAGGGGGCTTCACTATTGCACGGGGGCTTGTCAAATGATGACATGGAAAGCTCACGGTTATCCACGTTACGTAACCTCACTGACGTCACATGCATTCAGCAGCAACAGCAGCAGTCACGCTGAAAGTTTCACACGGAAAGTCGCTGACGTGGGCACGGAACCGCGCGCTTTAAAGGTGCAGTATGTGCGATGTCTGTCTTTTTTGTCACTACTTAAACATTTTACAAAACAATTGCATACTGGCTTTTAATGAATTTATAATCACCTAAATGTGTTCTTTTTTCCCCCCACTACCCTGAAATGAGACTGTTATGGTATATTCACATGGGGGGCGGGCGGGGCGGGGGGGGGGTCCTCTCTATGGGGCCACCGTGTTTTTTACAGCAGTAAAAAGTGGACGCGCTAAACATCATTTGAGTTTGAATGACAACTGAAGTCGACCGCAGGTTCTCCTGCTGGATCAGCGGGGTGAGGGTGAGGTGATGGATGCAACATGCCACTTCACCTCTAGACGTCACCAAATCTCACACACTGCCCCTTTAACACAAGGCAGTCGGACGTGTCAGCATGCTAAATAAAATCATAGAGGCGGAACAAGGATTACATTCTCCTTTCATGACGATATGAGGAGAAAACATCTGTTTCATGTTGAGATTGGAAAAGGAAACAGATGCCGGTGGTTTCCTGTGGGCCGGCGGTTATGACACACTGTTTGTCGACTGGACCGATCTTTATTGCATCCTCATAGTTTGCTGTCGTCCAGACAACAACAACAACAACAACAACCCTCAAAGGCAATGTTTGGGAGTGAGAGCAGTTGACTCTAAATATTGACCAGGTGAAACAATAAAAGCGAGGACGCGTGGCGTCACCGAAAATCTGATGTCATGGGAAAGTTTAAAAGCAAACGGCCTGGAACTCCAGAGCAGGAAGTCCATTGTCTGTCTATGTCTAATCAGTGATCAAAGCGAAAGGTTAAATCACTGTTAGATTTTGCCCGAGAGGGTTTGGATAGTTCGTGTTACGTCGATAGAAATGAGCGAACTATCTCCCTGCGAACCCTCTATGGCGGCTCAATCAATAGATGGAATTACATTTGTTAGATACAAATGAAGAATAATAAAAATTAATGGGGAGGAAAATTGTTTACTAGTCCAGGTGTGGTGGCCCGATGTCTGGGAGGGAGCTGGACTGGTTTCACTGTAAGTACGAGCTTTTATTCTACTGAGCATGTTCCACACTGTAATACTGTATACTACATGTGAACGCGCGCACACACACACAGACACACACACACACACACACAGAAACCACTTTCTCTTCTTTTAAACATGCTGTGTGTGACGTGTGCCTCAGGCTCTTTCCTGCGAGGGCTGTGGTTACACATGTGCATTGTTCTGTCTGAGCCACATCCAACACCTTTAAAGGTGCAGCGTGTAAGATTTGGGGAAATTGCATGTTGCATCCATCACCTCACCCTCTCCCTCAAGGCCAAGCAGGAGAACCTACGGCAGACTTCAGTTGTCATTAGCCTTTGGGCTACTGTAAAAACATGGCGGCCCCCGTAGAGAGGACCCGCTGCACTTGTAAATACACATCAATGGGCTGATTTAAGGGTAATGGAAATGAAATAAAACATTTAAATGATTATAAACTCATAAAGATGTCAGTATGTAATTGTTTTGTAATACTTTTAGAAAAAAATTACAAAAATGACGGAAATCTTACACGCTGCACCTTTAAGGTTAACCCACAGACTAGGTCCACAATGTTAACACTAACGTGCCATTATTGTTGTTTTATTTACTTGCTATAATAAAGAAAAGACAATGAACAATCTATTGAAACACTAAAGGTGCAGATGGCAGATAAGACGACTGGACAGAATGATCAAATTTCCAAGAAAAGCAATTAAAAGGGGAAACATTTCCAACTCATCCCAACTTAAGAGAGTGAGTCAATAGCACAAACTCCAAAATGTCAATAAGATAAGTGGCATAATAGATAAGAAATGTCACCCTTAATCCCCCCCCCCCCCCGCTCAGAGACTAAGCCTATTAACAATCCCAATAAGCTAATGAAGGCTGGCTAAATCATGAGTTACTGAGGCGCCTTTACAGAAGAGGCTTCTAATTGATCCAAGGAGGCTATTAAAGAGTTTGTATGAGATGAGAAAACAATAGCTAAGGCTATTTTTCTGCAGCTACTCGCTACCGCGTTTATCAATGACCTCGCGGGAGACACGATGGAATTCAGATAAATGCGGCAGCGCTGCGCGATATTAAAGCAGAGGCCTGAGCCGGCGGCGCAATGTTTTCACAAAGAGAAGTCAGTGAACGGAGTTTTCGGCAAAGTCGGGCTGTACACATTGACGGAGTGGAAACAGAGTGAAAAATGGTTTTCACTTCTCAGCCAGAAGTTGAGGGGAAGAAGGTCAAGAGAGAGAGGATTTTGCAAAGTTCAAACTCAACACAGCTTTTCTTTCGAAGGCAGCTTCCTGAAGCCGATACTTAATGTCCACAATGTAATGTCAACCGTGTCCCCTCTGTCCCGTTCGACCCTCGCACGCTCACACAAATCAAAACGAGCACATCCAAGCAAAATTAACCACACAAACGCACGCTTGGTTATATTAAGACCTATTGTTATCAGTCAATGAGCTATTATTATCTTATCAGCTATGTATCTATGTGTTATCGATGTCACATTTATTTGAGTAACAGATTCCAAACACGGATCTTTATCAAGGAACTCCAGCGGATGTGAAATGAGATACATTTCTAATCAGTAATTATCAAATGAGTCTCAGCAAAGTAGTTTAACATTCTGCACACGAAAAATATATTTGAAAATGAGAGAGTTTTGTTTAATAGACAATACCCATCAATTTGGATAAATACAAACAGATCATCTTCAGAAACACAGAAAAACGCTCATTTCAAACGCAAATTGGACTGGAGAGAGATGAGGGTGGTTTTCTAAACTGGGACCGAGCGTGAAATGCCTAAGTCTGCCTCAAGAGCACAATTTACAAATGAAGACGCAGAAATCGCTGACAATACAACGTCAATCGTTGCGAGAGCATGGTCTAACGCCAACAGCCATTAAAATTTCATCTGGTCTAATCTCATCTCTGCACGAGGATCCGGACATTCGGAGAAAAACCCAGTGATTAGCTCGAGGTTTGTTTTCCGTCGCCCGAGTTCCTCCACAGAGAGATAAAACTTGTCTGCCCCGAACGACGGTGCCAGGTTCGCCCCTCTCTAACCTCAGCATCCCGCGCCCCCGCCGCCATAAACCATTCGCCCAAAGACAAGCCGAGAGAGTTATCGATACGCAAGTCAATCTATTCACCCCGGCTCTCTCCGCCCAAAGCAGGAAACCAACTGTGTCAGCCCCTTGCAGATGGCGCAAGGGGCCCTTGAAGTCAATACCATATCCATCAGCTAAATAGATGTCTACGGTCATGATTGCTTACGGCAGGGGGGCGGAGATGGAGTCGGGTCCGTGTGCTGTGGCTGAAGAGGCCTCAAAAGCCCCCTCTCCTTGTCCGGGGGAGTCGATAGCTTGTGTGAGGACAATGATGATTTGGAGAGGAACTGCCTTACAAGTGCACGGTTCATCAGAGCCCGTAAAGGTTAAATAGGTCAAGATGTCTGCAGTGCGCTCTGCCGACTATAAAGGCCGAGTCGCTTCCGTTGACAAAAACTGTTCATTCCGAGCGCCGCCCCCCAAGATAATAACTCCGGTGGGAGTGCTTTGGGGGGGAAAAAACTTGAAGTAATTAGCTGATAACCTCCGCGTGACCTCCTCTATATCCCAGACAAATCGGACACCTCTGACCCCACTACCTTCAAAACATCTCCGGCTGACATACGGACTCTCCAGAGAGCGGACCCCGAGGAGGAAATGGCAGCCAAGTGACAGAGTGACTGGTGGAGGGGAAAGCTAAGCTACGTCTACCCACTGCCAAGAGGCTGCTTTAAAGGCAGAGATGCTCCCCCCCCCACCCCACCCCACCCCACCCCCCATCCCCCCGAAAAGTTTGTGATCGTACTGCAAGAATGACAGAAGAAAATGCATCAAAAGTTTAAAATCGGACACCTCTGACCCCACTACCTTCAAAACATCTCCGGCTGACATACGGACTCTCCAGAGAGCGGACCCCGAGGAGGAAATGGCAGCCAAGTGACAGAGTGACTGGTGGAGGGGAAAGCTAAGCTACGTCTACCCACTGCCAAGAGGCTGCTTTAAAGGCAGAGATGCCCCCCCCCACCCCACCCCACCCCACCCCACCCCCCATCCCCCCGAAAAGTATGTGATCGTACTGCAAGAATGACAGAAGGAAATGCATCAAAAGTTTACACTACAGCTCCTTTCGAGCGTGTCTCTGTCAGTGAGGCCTTTAAGTCTCTCGCTCACTGCTCATACAGATGCAGGGTTCAGAGGAGCGGGGGTCTCCCGCAGTGGCACGTCCTTGGGACATCTTAAGATTCAATGCTTCACTCACGGGGGGGAAGATTGGCTGAGGCTGCAAGTGCCGGTGATGTAATAACAACCAGCGATTGCACCGGCAACCTTCCTCCTCATCGACCTGGCTATTTACCTCCCGTACATCTCGCTGCTGGAACAGACATGGGGACATGGGCTGAATGTCAACAAGGGGAATCCTTCCCATTTCCCAATAGACGGTCACTCCATGGAGAGCGTTTACCTTTAGTCCCTTTAAGTCCATTCAAGCAGAACCAAGACACAAACACTTCTCCATATACTGGAGAACCTGCTTCATCTTAAAAGCTTTGTGTCCGTGTCGGCTCGTGAATGGGAAACCGACGCCGACCCCTAATACTTAGATCCCTGTAGGTCATGTCTTCAGGTGTGAAGTCATGTTACATTGTTTGTTGGGGAAAAAAAAAAAACAACCATTAAAATACGACAATAGAAAGTTATTATAGCAACTCAGCCAACCGGATAGCTCGCTCATTAGCGGCATCACATGGTGGCATCCTTTGCTTGGAAGCTGGAAGCCTTTGGAATCAGACAATTGGACAGATACGCAGAATTCCAATCCATCTAGCAAGTCTTTGCTTTCAAAGTTCACCCACATCCCATTACGGCAAGTGCAACATGACTAAAGTCATCCATGTGCTCGCCTCTGCCGTTTGCACGGGTGTGATTATCCCATTATTCCAGTGTTTCTGTGTCAGTAGGACCAGAACATAAACTCCCTTTGAATCAGCCACCATGCACACAACATTACTCCCAACCATGACCTCAATTATGCTGTTTACACTGCTGGATGAGGAGGAGGAGGAGGAGGAGGAGGTCTGCACAAGCTAATGAGTGAGCAGCATCAGAGGGCATCGGGGGCTCAGTGGGGCAGGGCAGTGCCCCGCGGCTACAGTCTGGGACTGGTGAGAATGGAGGCAGGACTCTGGTTGCCATCTCTGACTCACAGCTACCAGGAGTCACATGACTGACCCCGGTTTCAGATACCGCGCCCAACGGATGACTGGGCGTCCTGACGCAAACTCCCGCCAATTACTTTATGTCTATTCCACCAGAAGGCCGAGTTACATCATGCGCTGAATCACAAGGGCATCTATTAAGTCCTTGTGATCAGATTCACATTTTTTGACGACTAGATAAAAACAGGTCATCCTGAGATTAAAGCGTTTGCACATTTGATGGACTTCTCCCTCACTACTTTGCGGAGGATGTAATCGTTGCATCAACTTGTCACACAAAGAGCTTCATCAGCAGAAACACAAGTGCGTGACTGAATACCAAACCATTTGTTCCAATCTAATCAAACAATCCGGCAGTGAGCTGGGAGTGTGAATGTTTTAATGCCATCTAGTTACGTTTTCGATCCTATTAACATTGTTTACTTGTAGGTATGGCAAAATGTCGGGGTGTTGACTCAATACAGTGCTGTATTTTGATTATGTCGTACAATTGATTTGAATGTGTTGAGATTTGTCTCACGGCGCCGGATGTAATTCTCATTTTTCTAAAAAAGGGACAGTGTGTAAGATTTGCTGAATCTGGAATGAACAGAAATGAAAGATTATTTTCACGATAAATGAGCAGACGCGATAGACCGACGCTAACACTGTTGTTTTCTTTCCTTCAGAACGGGGGGTCAAACATGTGGCCCGCAGGCCAAAACCAGCCCGCCAGAGTGTCACATGTTTACACGGAAGCCTCAAATGCACACATTTTGTGTAACATGAAGTAGAGGCAGAGATGACGGATATCAAGCTGCAGCATGCAACCTCACCTCTAGGTGTCACTGAATCCTACACACTGCACCTAAAACTATGGGTTTGACTTCACTGTGATATTTACAAAATGTCACCCAAACAACAGCTTTCTTGTTATTATGTACGTGGCAGACGAAAGGGGCAGAATGTGAATGGAGACCATCACAGTGAGCTGGATTACAACAACAGGAAATGCCATGTGTCCACAAATCTATACAAATCTATAGTTTCAATCTGACACACCAACACATTATCTCTCTCGCCTCGAGGCGACCAGACGCTCTTTTTGTCTCCACATCGCCGATCACATGCAACCGTCCTGCGACCTCCAGTCCACTGTGTTTAGAGGTGACGGGTCAGAGGTCGACCTCGGGTCCCTTGAGGGAGTAGACTAACCATTCCTCTGTTTACCACACTGACAGCATGACCTTATCCCTCTCCATTCTACCTCATCCACCGCATAGCCAGCCAGCCACTCCGCTGCTGCTGCTGCTGCTGCTGCTGCTGCTGCTGCTGCTACAGAATGTCTGCTATCTCGCTACAAGAGGGCATCAGTTAAAAAAGAGACCCACATTAATCAAAGTGAGTCAGTGTTTAGGTTTGTGCGGCAGAGCCTTTAAAGAGGCGTACGTGGGCCTTATCGCTCCAGTCAACTATCTGATCCAGATCCCTGCCTGAACGCGGGTCTGGCGCACGGCAAGGACAGGGTCTTTGGACCGGCGTTACCTCATAAATAAAAACAGAGTTTGGAAGACTCTGAAACGGTGACTTTGAGATAAAGTCTCTTGTTCTTGTACTTTTCAGTGTGTTTTGCCTTGACGATGTGTGTCGTCGATAGTGGTGTTAAAGGGCAAAAGCAAGGAATATACAAAAAGACTGCAGCTGTCTGCCTATTTGATATAATAGAATCGAATACAATAGAGGGTTTTTATTGATCCCATGATGGGGAAATTCAAATTTTATAGCAGCTCATATAAAAGATTAAAATATTAAAGAGCCCATGGAAAAAGGCAGATGAAATGTGCAATAAAGATGTGCAATTACAAAAAGGAAAAAAGGAAAAGAAGATAAAAGATGTGCAACAAAATTCCTACATAAAATAGATTCAAACACTCGGGGGGGAAAGGGAGTAAAACACGTCAGAAAATGGACGTATATAAAAAAAAAAAGTCAGATAAGAGGTGGGTCGGGCAACGCCATCTTGAAAGATCCATTATGCAAATGAGCAATTTTACAACAGCCATCTTAATGTATAGAGAGTAACAATACATGTCACTTTATATCCTTTTGGTACATCTGGTTCATCTTCACTGACATGTTGCTGAGTCGTGCTATGGGCTGTTTAACGTCGGGGTCTAATATTTACATGACAATAAAAGATGCGCCGAGGGAAGTTTGTTACATTGGGGTCATATCAAAGATCACCGCAAACACGAGAACATGCATCTTCTCTTGTGAAATACAAATCACATCCCCCCGTGTTGTCATTAGTTTAATATCCGGGGGGGGTGGGGTGGGGGGGGGGGGGGGGGGGGGGGGGGTAGTGTTTCCACACATCCCTTGTGGAATCCAAACGTCTCTGAGGACACCGATGTACATCTCATCTAATCTTCACTGTGAGAGAGGATTGTCAATGCGATGCCTCCACATTGATCCCCTTCACTGTCAGAAGTTGTGATTAACCCTAACCGACCTTTAACCGCCGTGTTTGTCGTACGCTAACTGGAATGGCCGTCCTCCGACAGGATAATGGCTGCTTTGATGCCGCTGTTAAATGATCTGTCTGTGAGGGCTGACGAGGAGGAGGAGGAGGCTCGGGCGGATGCCTCAAGGACGCGCCGGGCGCAAGCCTGCAAGGTTGGCCTAACGAGCGCCTGACAGAGATGATAATGATTACCTCAGGTGAGGGCTGCGTCGGGGTGGCCTCAGATTTTTCCCCACAGGAAGCAAACGCATTGCTACATGGCGGTAATCTGAAGCCTCGGCAGAAGGCGGAGGCCATTTTAATGCCAATGTAAAAGGTGCAAAGCAGAATTTTGTTGATCTGTCACACATGGAGGCTCGGCTCAATACTGAGTCAATATGCTATTGGTCAATCTTTGCATGTTTGTAGCTTTTGGACGTGGAGTGGAGTTTGCAGGTGGGTAGTGCAGGTCGACTGCTGCCAGGACGAATCCGTGGCCGACACTTCAGTGGCGCTAGCTGCTTAATAAAGTACCCGCCAACTGCCCTCCATCATTCTGCATGCTGCCATTTTGCTCGTTTGTTTCCCTCGGTCTGTTTTCTCAACAATCGTCATTTTTCATCTGTCTCTCAGACCCAACGACATACTTCTGTAGCGACCTGATAAGGCCCTTGCTGACCAAGTATCCCCACCATTCTCTTTCAAAGGCAGATGATTAAAGCTATGGCTGCTGACCGATTGTGTAGAGAGCAAACAAATCAATTCACCATCAGCCTTTATCAGAAATGAGCAGACGGCAAAATGCCAGCAAGAGGATCGCACCTCGCCGATACGTACCGTAAGTGGGTCACTAAAAGTTTTACGGGAATTGCATATCAATGCAAATATGCAAATCGACTTCCTTCCCAAGCATTTTTAATTTTTTTTCCAAATTAAATATTCACAAAGGAAAGAGACATTGCTGCTCCTGAGGAAATGTATGTTCCATTACATGTGTAGCAAGGTTTCGGGGCGAACATGTGAACAGTGACCTTAGGCGGATGATGAGGAATGACACAGATTGGACGCGCAGTTATAATTAATTGTCCCAGACTGAACTTTCACATTAACCGACAATGCAATTGTAAAGAGCGGATTAATCAGTCTTGCAAATCTAATTACATTTAATTGGTTTCCCTGACTCAACAATTTGCGCCCATCATACATGTTTAGCTTTGCGAAAGAGAGAGAAGTGGAGAGACGGGGGAGCTGGACTGCTCTTTCTTTGCTGAAAGACCATTTTTTTTAAATGCCGAGTCACAGGGTCCACGGTCGTCTCATCTCACAGTCTGTGTTGCTATTTCTTTGACAAACACCATGTGTCACCACCAGCACCAGATGGAAGGGTTGTTGGGATGGAGGAGGAGGCTGCATCATAACAAAACAAGTCCAGCGGCAAACAAAGGACAGGAAATGGCAGTTATCGGCGGCTACTCTGCAGTTCGGACAAGGCATTCTCAAACGAACAAAACTTGCTGAAATGTCTCGCCATATGAGACTCCTGTTCTCCAAGTCTGAGGAAAGAAGACAAAAGTGGTGGAGGGGGATCCGGGGAGTAACTCCCTCCAGCCAAGCATTTGGCTGCAAAGTCTCCACCTCCATCTGGGCCAAATTACGCAACGTGGCCCGCTGACCACGGCCGTACGTATGACTAATCACCG
This sequence comes from Chascanopsetta lugubris, assembly GCA_016785325.1. Lineage (NCBI taxonomy): Eukaryota > Metazoa > Chordata > Actinopteri > Pleuronectiformes > Bothidae > Chascanopsetta > Chascanopsetta lugubris. The sequence continues at coordinate 168,717 of JAFBJT010004519.1, read as the reverse complement.
TGACGGGGCAAACCTCCAGCCAGCACAGCTCGATACCTGCACCCCCGGAGCAAACGCACTCGCACATGGACTCCAGGCTCACGTCCTCCTCTGATCACTGGGCTTGGACCGGAGGAGGTGTCACACGTGGGCTGTTTCGAGGCCAAACCTCTTTCTTTGGGTTGTGTAACTTTCAATCATGTTGTCCACTTCTGGTTTCCAGGGGGGAAAAAGACCACTCATGTCATTAGCAACTGGCTGGAATGTAGAGGAGTTCTCTGACACCAAAGTATCCCAGTTCATTTCACACATAACTGCCCCAACTCTGGCTCGTACCAAAATCTATGTTTCCAAACCAAGGCTCTCTTTCTGTCAAATCATGTTAAGCCTTATCCAACCGACTGCGGTTGCTCAAACAGACCTGGAGGTGGTGGGTGGGTGGGTGGGGGGGGGGGGACAAACCAACAACAGATGTGAGCCCGGCTTCCTCAGTGGTGCTCTTACATCACTGTAGCTTGGCGTCCCCCTAGGGATCTTTGAGCCGGGGGCGGGGGGGGGGGGGGGGGCCAGGTTTTACA